>LZPO01076314.1:40700-54030 GCA_001675575.1 Neotoma lepida
ATAAGATGAACCAATAAAACTGACTGTATCACTCAACAAACAGCAAAGGATACAACTGTTTGGACTATATAGGTCATGTATTCCTTACAACAATCCCTTGGTTGTTATTCTATTAATGAACTTAGCAAGCTCAGAGCCTTCTCCAACTCCTTGAATTTGAGGTATGGCACTCTTAGGACCAAGGAAAACTCTCTCCTTTACTCTTATATTGACCTGGCTGAAATATCCAAGTACACATGACATCATGCATGCTTTTCATGCTAGTTAACTTCACTGGCCCTGCTGGGTTTCTGGAATTGGGTTTTTTTATTTTTGTCTCTGGTTCCTTAGCTTTTGAGACTGAATATAGAGAATGTGTAATTAGCTTCAAAATGGATTCATTTTTAGTCTTTTTCTTTTTCCATCCTTAGGCAGCTGGAGTTCACAAAGCATATTCCCATGGTGAGAGCACAGACCATGACTGGTTTTCCAGGAGTGCTTCCACACACTGTATAGCTCCAAATTTTCTTCAGAATAAGAATGCAGTTCTAAGACTCTCATCTTAGACACTCCAGCCATGCTGTGCAGATCCACAAAGCAGTGGGAGATGGACTCACAGACAGACAGTGCTGGGCAATACATGTGGGGGTATCCCTTCCCCTCTTTTCTTATGTTCAGGGCTTTGGTCATATATTTATTAGTGATTGTTGGGCAAAAAATTATCGACTCTAAACTCAAGAGTCCGAAGACAAAACAATTGTTTTGTTATCTCTCTGGTGTCTCTAGGCCAGGACTTCTGGACACACCTTGGCTGGGCCACCTGGACTCTGGAAGTTCCAGTCTGATAATGACTAGAGTTAGAAATGCAAGGGGCTGGCACATGCCTGGTGCTGAGCAGATAATTCACTCCATTCAGGTCATCTCAGAATGCCTTCCTGCCCATCTGTGTGAACTGACTTGGACATCTTGAAAGGGATTGATTCATTTCAATGCCAAGATTGAAAGAGAAAGGAATTAGACTCCATGTATTGANTAAACAGTTGGAAAATTCTAGAAATATATGTGGGATTGGAGGTACTGGAGAAGTCACCTGTGCAAAGTACAATCTAGCAGTCATTGTCACTTATGGTAAGCTTCAGTGATAATAGCTATTCTGTGAATGCATAGCAGGTATCCACCAGGCTGATATTTTCAGTGGCAATCACCTGANTTTGCAGGAAAAGCTGCTGTCTTTTAAAATGACCTTGTAGACCCAAGGTTACCTTTTGTTTCTAATAAATCCTGACTCTGAAATTCGTATGGAAACAGCTCAAATTGCCAGTTATACCGTGGCATCTCTCGTGTAAGAAAATTGGCTTCAAGATCAACACCTCCACTTTCCCCACCATCCAAAAGGTAAAAATTTTGTAAAAAACATTAATTTCTATCCCAGATTTCTTTCAGACTTCCTTTACTTGGGTTTTTAACACTGTAATCATTTTCATTTTCTTAAATAGTGGAGAAGAAACTAAATACTTGTTATTAAGCTGATGATTAGTTTATTTCCTTACCAAGAATTGGTTTTCTCCACTAAATCTATTTAACCATACATCCCTTTGCTCAAAAACTAAGTTTTCACTCATTTTTGTTTAGGTTTATTTTCCCATTAGCTCTCAGTGGAAAGGAATAGTATGGTATGCAGAAAATAAGAACTCAGAGATGGTGATGGAGCTCAGCTTGCCTCATATATGTGCAGGAATGTCTGGAGTCAGTCCCCAGCAATGCATAAAACTGAGCATGGTGGCACTTGCTTGTAATCTCAGCATGTGAGGGAGAAGCAGGAGGTTCAGAAGTTCAAGGTCATTATCAGCTACATAGTAAGGCAAGCCTGAGATATACAAGATTCTATCTTAAATAGAAAGAAAATCACTTACTTCTTTGAGTATAGTTTTTCTTATGTTCTAAATGGAAGACAAGTAACCACCATCTAAAGATCTGAACATATTCCTTAGTAAGTGTTACTGGTTTTCTCTTTTCTTTTAGCAGGCAATCTGCAAGTGGTCATTTTTTTCATTGGAGACATTAATTCTTCTCTTTAGAAAACACCTTGACATAACTTTAGTGACCTTGCTCATACTCCACCAATAACAGGTCATTGTTGGGACTGTTTTATTTTGTCATGGTGCACATTAATTTGACACTCTCAGACTCCTACATGAATTCCTCCAACCTTATGTGTAACTAAACCCACAGTGTGTACTGTAGTAGAAGCTATGGGTTAATCAGGGCCACTCAGATGATTGACAGGCAACCAGAATCACCGTTTTTATTAAATCTCAGGACTTAGGTTTGATCAAAACTCTCAAATTCAAATATGTCCCCTGTAAAGCTTGTATAAGTTACCAGCTGGTTAATCTGGGCTTTGAAAGATTCAATCAGTACAGAAATAAACATTCCCAATAGAGGAGTGGCAACCAGCCTGTCATCTCAAATCTCACAGACGCATTGAAGATAAACATTTGCCAAGGACAGAGGACATAGACTTCAACTGCACTGAAATTAGCCTTTTCTTATGTTCTTTGCTTTGGAATATGACACAGCTGGTTCTACCTTGGAATATAAACATGAGAAGTCAGAGAGTTAAACTCTCAGTTTTTCAATCAGATTTTAGACATTGATTTCCACCTTAGCCTTCAGAAAAATATTGATGGTGTGCAGACAGGAAGTGATGGTAGATAGAATCAAAGATTCAGTCAATGCTCTCTTGTTTAGCCTGGTCACATTCACTCATTTTCTATTGAGAGAACCATGCTGTGTCTTGTCAGACAATGCCACCTTCTAGAAAAGTACTTTCTGTGACACATACTGCTGTGGTCCTTCTGCATGGGATGTTTGTGGCTCTATCTTTGGGTCATTTGCCTACTTTCAGGAAACCTGTTACTGTATATTCTAACTTGCTTCAAGATCCTAAGAGGAAGTTTTGTTCTGGGAGATCTATAGGGAAAACTATTTTTGTTTTGTTTTTCCCCATAAAAATATAAATGTTTNAGNATTTTTTCCTGAGGTGAGGGTGTTATGGTCCATGAGAAGTCCCATAAAAGACCACCAGTCACATATGCAATCAGGAAGATCAGTTAATAAAACAAAAAAACAACTGGCCCTGTTAGGGTCATTCCTGTTATAAGAGGGGATGGCCGCTTCAGAGACTTGAGCAAACATTCATTTACCCCATACAAGGAACTGATAATCAACTGAAGTATGGCAACCACCAATGAGTTTCATTGGGGTTACTTACAGGAATGTGGGAGAGAGATTACTTACAGGAACAGAAATGACTCAAAGACAGCTGCCTCACCAGTGCCTACCCCAGCATGGGTGACAGCTCACAAAAGATAGAAACCTGGAGCACATGGCACCTGTCCCAAGCAGCTCAGCTAGTCTTTGATTCTAGGTAGTGTGGATGGTCTCTGCTTTTTCATTTGAGTTGTCTTGGCAGCTTCACTTGTCTGATTGTGACTATTCAGCAGTCTTTACTGTGTATATACTCTTGGTGAGGGAGGGGCCCAGTGAATCTGCTCAGTTTCAGGAACCCCGTGAAGCTGTTTTGAGTTGCTTACTTCCTGTCTCATGGAGCTTCCTTGACAGATGCAATGTTTCAACCTGAGAGGAAAGTGCTACACAACAGTATGAAAGTCACATGGCTGATAATCTGCATGGAATGAAGGCTTTCCAAACCTCCTAATGTGCCTATGGATTCCCACATTAAAAAATTAAGATCATTGCTATTATATAAGCAAGCAAAAGGAAATAAGGCCATCACTATCATAGTGGCTTAGATCTTCAGAGCACTTTTCATCTTTCCAAAGAAAATGTAAGAAGTGCAAGTGTTAGGTGTTCCCAGAAAAATACAGCATTTTCCACCTCATTTAGTTACTGAATTGGTTTGATATTTCTGGTAGTTTATATGTCAAAGTGTAACCTTTCATGTTCCTAGGGGAGGAAAAAAAGAAGAAAGTGGTTTAGAAACTGAAAAGTGATTTTTGAAGCTCAAGGTTGAAAAAGGAGACATTTAGTTTACTGGGAGAAAAATCAAACATGAATATCACCTTTAAGGAGACCCAAGATTCAGGCCCAACTCTCTAAAACACTGGATTAGCTCCTTTGTCTCTCCTAATCATAGGGAAAGAGCAGGGAGGGCATTCTGACAAAAATGAATTGGAAACAATCCCAATTGGAAGTGACCATCCCCTCTTATAACAGGACTGACCCTAACAGGGCCAGTTGTTTTTTTCTTTTGTTTTGTTTTGTCTTGTTTTCCAGGGGCCAGTTTGCTAAGACCTCTGCCCCATATTGCCCCACCATCCTATTGACTCATGTCTGGCTTCAGTCAGACCCTCTTATAACAAGACTGATCCTAACAGCCAGCCACATAGCAGAGAATTTCATGGGTGCTACTGCCATCTCCCCCTGGACATGTGGCTTTTGCATTCTGTTCCTCAGACCTACATCCTATCCCTGTATATGTGGTTATTAAAAAGCAAAGCTGGTAGTNTCCTTGGCTAGCCCTCTGAAGTTGCTCAAAAGGGGCTATCACCTGCAGCTAGAAAGATAAGGACCTCATCAGATGACTTTTCCATTCTAATTGCTTCTATGTATTTTTAAAGGAAGAAGTGTATCAAAGATCAGTTTCTGCAAGTCATTCTGANGAAGCACAGAAGTTAGAGGGCAGCCTAGAACTAAAGAGACTAGTGGACACATTGCCACTTATTATGTCCACCCATCATACCTGGCAGGTAAAGTGATGTCCACCCACCATACCTGGTAAGCAAAGTGTTTGTCTGGTTTGACCTTTAAGGTGCCTCTCCTGACCTCCATGGAAGGGTACACCATAAGGTTGAGNTTCATTTTTAGGGCTGTGATTACAAATCCATTTCCCCATATTTCAAAACTTTTAGGGTCAGGAAATCCATAGAAAAATATTTCCAGTGAAGTGAAGCTTGTTTTATTTAATAGATTAGAGGAAATCAGGGTAGCATTTGCTGTGGGAAGACAGTACCCAGAGGGATTTGTGGACAGGATGACATAGTGTATGAGTGAGTCAATGGGTGTCTGTGTGTCTCTGTAATAGAGTGATGGAGAAACACGGGGTTGGGCTCAGAAGGAAGCAGCAGCTCCTGCTCTGGGACTGATGTGCTGCTGCTGAGCATGTTACTCATAACTCTCGCATCTCCCTGACTTGTGGCAGCCCCAGTGTCACAGAGTGGTGTCTTAGCAACTTCATTACATGCAGGTCCCAGGCCGAGCATCTTAGGAGAGGAAGAATTGATTTTAACCCACAGTTCCAGGTTATAGTCCATCCTGGGGAAGTCAAGGCAGAAAGTCAGCCAGCTAGTCATATCACATCCAAGGTCAAGAGCAGAGAGATTCNAATGCTCCCATGCTGCCTGCTTGCCTCTGCTTGTTAGACAGTTCAGGTTCCAGCCAATGAAATAATTTTGCCTATCTCAATTAATCTATAAAACACACAGGCCCAGAGTCAACCTGATCAAAATAATTCCTCATTTTGAGTTCCTCTTCTCAGTTGACTCTAGTCTGGGTCAGTCTGATAATCAAATCTAACATGCCCCAGGATCGTTTCCAAGCTTTGAGACTGTAGGCTGGATGCTCTTCTACATGGAAGAACTTGCAAAGGAATTTCCCAAATGTCTTCTGCTCATAAGGAAACTCTTGTTATGTATGGCAGATTCCAGGTCTCTGACCTAGTACACAGTAAGAACAGACTACTGTGAAATACTCTACTCTGTGGACATCAACCCAGTACACACANGCTGACCANACAGAATTTAGGCACACTGATCATTTCACTCTTCTGACCATCCCACTCTTTTATTGGTACTTATTCTAGGCTGTGCCAGCCTCTTCCTCAGGCACAAACACCTCCTGGGTGATTGCTGTTTCCATTCTAAACTCAACAGAATCTATACATTTTCTTCTAAGAGACAATAACCTAAAGTCTGTTCCCAGCATTTTTGATGGACGTTTCTTTGGTGAATCATATCTTTTTCTGTGCCCATTCTTCTAGGACACAGATGGAGCCAGGCACTGAGATGGCCCTCAAGACTTTCTACTTTGCAGGANTAGCCTCTATGAATATCATTGTGGGTGTGCCTNTGNTCNAAGNNATCATCCACACTTCCAAGGCCATCAGGTAGCTGCTCTCTGACTTGTTTCTAGAGGACCAGTGGTCTTTGTGCTCATGAATGCCTATGATTTGTTAACTGGGCAATGTGTGGTGTTCAGAGGGCAGGTTTGCTGTGTTGATCAATATTTGGATTTTTAGAGAGGTGCTAAAGTCAAAACTGAATATAGTAAAAAATGAAATATATGTTTTGGTTTTTTTCGAGGGGCTACAAATAACATGAAAGAGAAAATAATAAAGGAGCTAGCAATATTGAGCAGTAACTGCTTCACAGAAATTTCATCCCTTTGGTGTCATTACTTCATGCCCTTATAGCCCTGAATCATATTTCTCCTGCTTCGATTGTGGTCATGCTCTGTATGTGTCTAGTGACTTAGGTTTTAGAAGTCTAGAAGAACTTCTAAATAGAAGNTCTTGTAATAGAAGAACTAGAGATACATCATATTGCTTTAGGAGTAAAAATCGTTTTACCTATTCTTTATGTCTTGTGAAAAAAATTACATTAAATAAAAAAAGGTACACATGTCAGTTTTTATGCCAGTACCAAGCTGTTTTTATTACTATAGCTCTATAGTAGAGCTTGAGGTCAGGGATGGTGATGCCTCCAGAGATTGCTTTATTGTACAGGATTCTTTTAGCTATCCTGGGTTTTTCCATATGAGGTTGAGTATTGTTCTTTCTAGGTCTGTGAAGAATTGTGTTGGGATTTTGATGGGGATTGCATTGAATCTGTAGATTGCTTTTGATAAGATTGCCTTTTTAATTCTACCTATCCATGAGCATGGGAGATCTTTCCATTTTCTGCTATCTTCTTAGAATTCTTTCTTCAGAGACTTAAAGTTGTCATACAGGTCTTTCACTTGCTTAGTTAGAGTTACTCCAAGGTACTTTATATTATTTGTGGCTATTGTAAAGGGTGATGTTTCTCTGATTTCTTTCTCAGCCCATTTATTACTTGTATATAGGAATGCTACTGATTTTTGTAGTTAATCTTGTATACTGTCACATTACTGAAGGTGTGTATCAGCCACAGGAGTTGCCTGGNAGAATTTTTGGGTTCACATATGTATACTATCATATCATCTGCAAATACTGAAAGTTTGACTTCTTCCTTTCCAATTTGTATCCCTTTGATCTCCTTTTGTTGTCTTATTGCTCTAGCTAGAAATTCAAGTACTATATTGAATAAATATGAGGAGAGTGGACAGCCTTGCGCAAGGGACATCAAGATCACCATGGGGAAACATACAGANAAGACCAGGACAAACTAGTGGGAACACATGAACTATGGACCAATAGCTGTGGAGCCCCCGTGGGACTGGACTAGGCCCTCTGCATAGGCNAGACAGTTGTTTAGCTTCAACTGTTTAGGGGGCACCGTGGCAGTGGGATCAGGATCCATCCCTGGTGCATCAGCAGGCTTTTTGGAGCGCAGTGCCTATGGTGGGANACCTTGCNCAGCCTTGGTGCAGGGGAAGGGCTTGGACCTGCCTCAACTGAATGTACCAGGCTCTGCTGACTCCCCATGGGAGGCCTTGCCTTGGAGGAGGTAGGAATGGAGGGTAGATTGGGGCGATGGCTGGNGGTTGGGGGTAGATGGGTATCTGTGGTTGGTAGGTAAAATGAACAGAAAATTTCTTAATAATTGAAAAAAGAACAAAAAATAGCTATTCTTTGTTGGAGACCAGCAACTGTGAACATCCAGGGGTTTGGAAGCCTATCTGTCACCTCCTGGCTGGTCAGATTAGCCCCAAAGGCCTTGAGAGGATGCTGTGCACTGTGAAGACAGAAGATGATAGAGAGAAGGCAGGGGTATAGCTGGCAAGGGGCAGAGGGAGGTCAAATGCACAAGGAGAGGGTTCCCTGTAGAGAAATTCTTCAGCAAATGTTTTTCAGGTCTGGTGAGGATGAGGAAGGGCTCCCTCTGTCAGAAAAATTTCCTTAAAATCTTCTCACTGATGGAATATGGGCACTTGGGGTCTCCTAAAACTAGCTAGCTTCAGTGAGAGNGCTGGAAACATTTGTTGCAGAACTCCCTGAGTGAGTTCTAGTAAAGTAGCCATGGCTGTGAATAGCACTGATTTAATGAAGCAGGGCACTGCACACAGTCCTGGTCCTTTCCTGTGTGATCATTATTTCTATTTCTTGCATCATTCNTGTTATCCCAGCACAGCTTGACAAGGATGGCAGTGGTGATTATTTCTGCCTGGGGAAGGAATCCCTTTTGATACTAAGAAATCAAGTTTCCTCTCAANGTGTTGAGGAATTGGTAGAGCACTGGTTGTGCACTGCCTGCAGCAGAGACCACATGACTTGGTGGAGAGTGTACCTATGTGGCTTTGGATGGGAAGGGGACATAAGAGTGGAGACTAATGCATGGCAGATATTAGACTATTGAGGAAGAGTTTCTTCTTGATGATGGCATTTTTCTTGTCCACTTCTCCCTGGAAGAGATTCGACTTCTGAGATTGGAGGTGACTTTGAGAGTAAATCTTTTGAAGAAATGATAACATGGGTCCTGAGACAGGTGCTGATGAAGCATGGATTTTATAGGTCAACAGCCAGAGGAGCAGGGTAGTGGTTTTTGCTGGTCTTTATTGTTGGTCACCCCANTGAAATGTCACCTCCTTCTGAGTTGGCTCTAAGGCAGACAAGACATGGTCCTCTGTAGATGCACATGAAACTCTTTGAGACTCAGTGTGATCTCAGTTTGAAGTTTATCATCATGTGATGTTAGGATATTCTATCTTCATCTATCTTCTTATCCTGTGGATGGAGAATGGGCCAGTTCTGCATTACTCACCTGTAGTGGGCAGCAGTTCCATCTATGACCTGGAAGCACAACTCTTACTGAGGCTTCCGGTAACTACTACACCTACCTAGGACCTCCCCCCGGGGGCGGAGCCGAGAGGGGAACCATTAAGACAGAGGAGCAGTCCGTGCCGGAGCTCTTGGTTCCTGGATCCTGGACGTTGGAGGGTGAACCAAGCAGAGTTCTCCAGAGAACACCGCTGGACTGCACCTCAATCTTAACANCTCCCTAGTCTTAACGGCTCCTGTCTTGGCTCCNCCCCCGGGGGGAGGTCTGAGGTAGGCGTGGCAGTTACCGGAAGCCTCAGAAAGGGTTATGCTTCCAGGTCATAGCTGGAACTGCTGCCCACTATACTCACCTGTGACTCCTAAGCACAATGCTTGGCTGGTTTGTGATGCTTTCAATTGGAAGGTTACCCAGAGCTCTCACACTGATATTGGTGGAGGTAGATAAGAGNTGACTGATAANCACATTCCTAGAGGTCAACTGAGGTGGATAGTGATTGCAGACTGATAATTGCCACCTTACCCTTTGCTGCTTAAGCTTGTCTTAGACTCGAAAAATCCTGAAAGCCATTCTCAAGTGCCATAATCTTGTGGTTCCCCAATGACAGTCAAGTCTGTCTTGCTATGTGCCTTGTGACCCTCATGGTAGAGCTGACTTAGAAGCCTAGTATATAGCTTGGTAGTAGAGTGATTGCCTTGCATGTATAAGGTTTTCAGTTTTATCTTAGGACCAAAAAAAAAGAGGGGCGGGGCAGAGAAATGAAGAAACCAATTACATTTGGGGTGTAGCATACAAGGAACAAAATTTTAGCCCTCTTGGCCTCTGGTCTTCAGACATTCCTAAACATACTCCATGGGCTCTACTTATTTTCCTGAGTTGAGAGTGAATTTTCAGTGAGACAAATGGTCATGCTTTCACTAAAGAGTCTGCTATTTATGAATAAAGCACAGATATTGAACATAAATACATAATATATCAAAATCATGTGGGGCTAAAGAGATGGTGCATAAGAGTATTTACTGTTCTTCCAAGAAGACATAAGTTCTGTTCCAGCACCCCAAGAAGACATAAGTTCTGTTCCAGCACCCAAGTAGGGTGTCTCACAACGTCCTGTAACTCCAGCTGGAACANAGCTTTGTCCATATCGTGAGTCTTACCCTACAGGAAAATTGGCCTGTANCAAAACCAAGATGCCCATGGTGAACTGGGGTCTTGTTTCCTTAACCCATTCCCTGTGCTACTTTCATAGTAGCAATTTCCAGAGAGTATGGCTGGGGATGTAGCTCAGTGGTAGAGTGTTTGCCTAATATGCATGGGAACTGTGTTTAATAGGGATCAACACACACACACACACACACACACACACACACACACACACACACACACACGAGAATGTAGGCAAAAGCTGCTGTGGGTGTTTGATTTCTCACTATACAATAATCCATCAGCTTTTCCTGACCCTTTCCTGATCAGCCTATACTATGGTAAAGGATGTTTAGAAACCAGAGGTGTAAGAAATGGGTAGAACAAGGTTGTGATAAATAACCCTAAGATCTGGGCTCACTTCTAGCAANAAAACATAAACTAGACCATGTATGACAGTAGGAACCCTGAGGATAGGTTTCAAGTGTTTATTCTTCTGGTCTGATTTTTTGTTTTTTAATGCATATACTAGTTCACTGTATCTGCCATACAGGTTTTATTTCTATTTGTTTCTGTGTGTGAATGTGGGTGCATAATTGTGTGGGTGCCCTTCCATGTATGGTGAGGCCTGAGATTAACCTCACAGGCCATTGAAAGTTTTTTAAAATGTTTTTTGGCATACATTAATTATGCATAACATGGATTTTATTATGCTTTTATGTAGGTATATAACATGTTTTGGTCATATCCACCTCCTGTTATGCTCTTGTCCATTTTCCACTTCTAATCATCTCCTTCTTCCCAACAAGTCCTTCTATTTCCATTTCTTTTTGTTTTTAATAACCCAATTAATCTCATTGGGNCTACTTACTATACCAGGATTAATGGAGTGTTATTTACAGGAAGAGCGGCACCTTAGTAGTGCTTACATCATTGAAAAAAATTATTCCTGCCTCCATCAACCACTAACTGGCTATAAATCCTTAGGGAGGGGTGGGGTTTCATTACACTAAAGAGTTGACAGAAATGGTCTTGTGCATGTGCAGCACAAAGTTTCCTTGGCTGGAAGTACCTAATTGTTTCTAGTTTTAGCTCCATGAGAATAGTAAAGGAGAAGCTCTCCCTTCTTTTAAAACTGAGATTCCTAATTTCTCCTGGCACACCATCTATGTATAATCAAAAGTCTCCATGTCCTTGCTAGGCCCACTGTATTGGCTATCAGGCTGCACTGATAACCATCTGCCTTTAGTGGTACCACAAATAGCTGCTTGGCTGGTTTTGTTGTCTCTGGTGTTGGGATAACTGCTGCTTTGGTTTGGAACTTCTGGGAGTGGCTTGANACCCTTCTGATCATCTCCTCTGACACAGGGTAAAGTGCTGGTTATTACCAAGTTTGACTGGCCAAGATGGAGGGTGTGTTGATGCTGTCCTCCTTTGAGAAGACAGCATATCATCTCTTTGATGCTGCCTACTTTGGGCAGAAAGACTCCTTTTTCGGTAGGTTTGTAGTGTCAAAGACTTATTGCTTACAGAATCAATGGATTTTTTTTTTCTCCAGAGCGCAACTAAGGCACTTTGCCATCCACATTTACTTACATATTTGTCTGTGTTTGCTGTTGGTCACACTGACTAGTTTTTTTCTGAGATCTCCGTGCTTCACACTGTTGGGGTTTAGAACTACTGAGATGTAGCTATAATTATAGCACAACCATATGTGATAAAGCATTTAGCAATTATATAAGTAGACAAAATGAATTTGTTAATAAATACTTATTACAACATTTGAAACTCACAAATTAAAAAAAATCAAGTGTAAAACCAAATGTGATGACAGCACAATTTCTTTACATTTTTATTCAATGAACTGAGTATGTGACAAAAGTCAGTTTCCAAGTGGTACATCTGTTAGCCAAGTCATGAAGGCTATCTACTGAATTAAATCATATTTACAGAAGCAGAGAAAAAGAACCTGATCTTTAAAAGCTATGAGCTCTGTGTTAAAACAGTGGTTTTAGGTACTGGAAACAACAGGATGAACACATATAGCCAACTGAAATACAAGTATTCCACATGGTTTTCCTTGGCTCCTAGTGAGATGATAGCTGTTACTAGCACTACTCTTCTAAGACTGTTTGAGAAGTCAGTGCTGAATGATTGAATAATTANCTTCTGTGAATAACCTGCAGGAACTGCCACAAATAATATTTTCAAGGAACACGAGAAAACACAAATTTAGTACAAACTGAGATGGAATTTGCTAAGTCCCCTCATGGGAGAACACTACCTGTGGACCACAGAAAAGCTTAATTTGATGTCTCTCTTAATTAGAAGGCTCTACCTATCCCTCTAGAGTAGTGGTTCTCAAACTTTCTAATGTTGCAACCCCTTANTACAGTTCCTCATGTTGTGGTGACCCCAGCCATAAAATTATTTTTGCTGCTACTTCATAACTATAATTTTGATAGTTATGAATCATAATGTAAATATATCAATGAATGAATGAATGTTCTAATAGACTATTTTTCTGATACTCTTGGTGCCTGATCTGAGGCCATTACATACATATATAGATATATGCATATATATATTCACATATATGTACATGCATATACATGTTTGTATATCTCACTTTTTGTGTAAATGGAATCTGAGTGGACTATTCTGTACTGGACAACCAATAAGGGGACTCTTCTCTGGGAGAGGTAAATCTCCCATCTTCAGCAGTCATTGGTTGCCTGCAGTTCCTTGTCTAGGGGTGAACTGCCCCAAATTTTCTCCTTCTCTGTTAACATAACCATTGATCTTACCATTGCCTGGTCTTGTTCACACATCCAACTCTAGGAGAGACTGTTTCCCACTAGACTTCCTGCTTTTCTCGTTCTTACCACATTTTTGCTCCCCTCTCCTGCAATGTTCCTTGAACCTTAGATGCAGGAACTAAGTGAGCTTAAAGTCCACTCAAAAAGTGGAAAATTATACCTGATATTGGAAATCTAGCCAGTTTCCTGAAACTAGTGAAGTCATGAACCTTAGGAAAATAACCACACTGCCTCTTTGCTTGACCAGTATAATGCCTAACTACATTCTAAATCTTCTTCTTATACCAACAGGTAAGTACAGCTACCACCCCCNCCTTAAAGAAGCCTCTTTTTACAGCAAGTGGAGACTATAAGAGAGAGGGGCTCTCATGAGTCACTGCTCACTTATGTTAC
>LZPO01076315.1:11839-31976 GCA_001675575.1 Neotoma lepida
CTACTACCCATTAAATATTTTGTGGAACACCTGAATAACATAGCTTCATCTTCCTGGAAATAAGTCAAAGGTAAGGTCAAGTGCTTGTTTGGCAAGTCTCAAATCAGGACTCATGCCCACATCTGTTCTGAAAATCAGCATTGTTTCCTCCTCAAAGATCAGGGAAGGGGACCATTGTGGAGCTCTTGCCAAGTTGGGTTACTTCATTTGCACTCTTTTCTCGATGACAGGCAAGAAAATTGAGCTTCCAATTCAACATAAATTCCTCTAGAGTAGGAAGTGGAGCTGATGAGCTCTAGTGTCAAGCTATTTATGATGATAGGATTGGATAGGTGTAGGTCAGTATGAGCATTTATCTTCCACCTCACATAGATTATTTTTGCTCACAGCATTATTGAAAGCAGAGACAGTAACAGTCCTTGTATTTAAATATGCCCAACCAAACCCAGGCTCAGAGAGAAACTCAAACTTCGATTTAAAGATGTGTTGAAAATCCTTTGGTAGAATAGGAAAGGTGGCTAATAACAGACTTAATTGAAGGATGCAATTTTTGTGTCGTCAGAACTTCAGATGACAGACTATTTCCCTTCTTTGTATTTATCACAGGCAATTAAATCTGGTGTAGGAAGGGAAATTAGGCTAAGGGGGGAAAATTGGTTCCAAGTAAAGCTTAGGAAGCAATTTCTACCAATGAAGTAATTAATGAGTGAAATAGGTTTCTACATTAGCTCTTGAGGCAAAGTTATCTTAATGAGAATCCCTCTTGGGAAATGTGTTCAAAGTAATCTGACTCAATGGTCAAGACACAGCTGATCTCAAAGTAATTAAAATATGGTCCTTCATTGGTAAAGGGTCTTCTTGCTCAACAAGGTATTAGACTANGTCATTTCTTCCACTTTAAGGACCACTGTCATTCCTGAGGAAAATAGAGGGGAAATAAGAAGAGATTGTCCAATGTAGACTGGTCACCCCAGAAACCATACATACAATAATATACAAACAATAGGAATGGACTTGTCAGGTTGTATTTATGTATATTTATGTTGTACACACACACACACACACACACGCACATGCGCAACAACAATAATCAAAGAGAAAGAAGCCATCAACTTGAGAGTGGAGGGAGCATGAAAGAGGTTGAAGGAAGGAAAGGAATGGGACTGAAAATAATTCTATTTCAATTAAAAACATNTTAAAATATAAAGGATTTTAGAATTTGTTTACACTGATCTTTGTTTTAATTAAAAAGTGTGAATGTTATATTGAAAAGGAATTAAACCAATAGAAGTGTAAAAAGTAAAAGATGTAAGGATTCACTAAACCCGCCTGTGTGTGAATGCACTCTTCAATGCTTCCCAGGAGAGCCTCTAATCTCCATCTCTGAACTTGGGCATATAGATTTTTTGAGGCTGATGGTGGTTAGTGTTGAGTCACACTTCATCTCTTCCTTCAAGTGCACAGCTTACAGAGACTAGTCTGTAGGCTTCAAAGAAGCAATCTGGCTAAGAAACTCTTGACTCAGACTAAAGACCAGTGTTTAAATAATAGCTCTGGAAAGGGAGCCTTTTCCTTTCAAAGTACTCAGAAGAAAGCTAATGACATGTGACTTTGCTATCACTACTTTGCAATACAAATCAAATCAGTGTCTGGGGTTGCCTAGCACTAAAGAAATTTCAAGGAATAATTCTTTGCCAAAAAAATTTTACTTTTATTTCTCTTTGTCTTCTTTGGTTTACATTAATTACATCTGTCTTGATTATCTGGTTGGCATCTACTTGGATCCAGAATAAACTTATTTAAATCCAATACATTTTGAGTTTTTATGCAAATTGTATACCAGACATCATCTTTTCATAGATCCAATTCAGAATTTTGTGAAAATATTATGCTAAGTGAATTACTTAGTTCCCTATTCTTATCATTTAGACTCTCTATTCTATTCAATGTCCAGATGTTATTCAAACAAGGGCTTTTAGGCCCTTTAGCATCCAAACACATATTCTACCTGTGGGTTACAGGTATCTCAGTAAGAAGTTAGATATATGGTTGGAAATGTAGCTTAGTTTCTACAGCANTTATGTAGCATGTTCAAGACCCTAGGTTCAATCCTTAACACCACTCAAATCAGTCATGGTGGCACAAGACTAACCCCATCATGCAGGAGGTAGAAGCAGGAAGATAAAAGGTTCAAGGTGATCATTTGTTACATGGGGAAACTCCAGGCCAGCCTGTGCTAGGGCTCCTACTGAAGAAAATACTAAAAACTGCAAAGCATTGACTTTAATGATTAATTTTGATGTGTGTGTGTGTGTGTGTGTGTGTGTGTGTGTGTGTGTGTGTGTGAAAACAACTTGAAGGAGTCAATTCTCTNTTTTCACCCTTCCACTGGGCAGATCCAAAGGATTAATCTCAGGTCCTCAGGCTTGGCTACAAGAACCTCCACTCAGTGAGCTGATACTGATGATTAGTTATTAAAATAGAAAATATAAGCATAAACACCAGTAAAATCATCACTAGACTGAATTCCCTTAAACTATGAATTTATAAGTGAGTATGTACAACAGCGATGTGTAGGGGCTGGAGAGATAGCTCATAGGTTAAGAGCACTGGCTGCTCTTCTAGAGGTCCTGAGTTCAATTCCCAGCCACCACATGGTGGCTTACAACCATCCATAATGAGATCTGGTGCCCTCTTCTGGCATGCAGGCATATGTGAAGGCAGAACACTGTCTACACAATAAGTAAATAAATCTTAAAAAAAAAAAGGAAAGGAAACATCTTTTATAAAAAATAGAAAAGAATAATGTGTAGACCCATGGTACCTTTTCATTTATGATTAACTTAAAGGAGTGGGCTATACTTTAACCTTGACTACTTAGCACTGAGCTGACCTTAGGGAGGCACTGCCTACCACCACAGTGGCAATAACCTATTCTGTTTTCATATGGACTTTTTAAGCAGTAATCAACATTAAGTGTTCTTATGCAAGGATACTTTGAAGGNTATTTTTAGAGAAAATGAATAGTTCTTGAATTGAGACTGGTTATCCATTATAAAAATGGCATTTGGAAAGAGTGATACAGTGTGATTTATGATATAATGTGTGGAGGATGGGTCTGGGCATCTTACACAACGGAGGAAGAAACTGGCCATCAGAGAAAAGCACTGGCATTCAGCAGGAGTTAGCCTATGTAGCAGAGGAGTGGGTGAAGTCAGTATAAATGTAAATATTTGAAGGGAGGGAGAGGCCGCTATTGCACAGTGGTTAATACACTAAAGAGAAAAACTCAAATGATTTTATCCAATTTATTAGCTAAGCATTGTTCCGTTCATGTGGGGGAACTATTGTTCAGGGTGGTTAAGTGAGTTAGCTTGGGCCACACAGCTAAGCAATGACAGGCTTGAATTATTATTTTGTTGAACATTCTTATTCAATAATATGTTGTACTCTGAGAGCACTCTGTTTCCCTAGTTTATCTCTGTCCTGGTTACCATCCAACCATGTAATGGACACTATTAGGTAAGCAATTACACAAACCCAGATGCTTTGCAGATGAAAATCCTGCTGGAAAATTAATGATGAGTGCAATCCTGAAGACCAATATATATCTAGTGTCTGTTCTGTCTCAGTAGCTTTAAGGGGACTGTTTTGGTCAAGACATATGCACTAAATTTTCATTCTATAATTAATTTAGATCATGTCCAATTTTACATTCTCCATCCTAAGATGTTACTTGATCACTTTCTGTCTCTAGGAGTGGTCCTTGTTCTCTTAACNAATTCTATTTCCCACCTTGAACTTGACGTCTCCATTTAATTCTGCTACTGTCCTCTTACCTCTTGTACTACTTCTCTGTTTCTGAGAAAAGCAGTAGCTAAGTCATCAACGACATTATTTACAGAACAAATAAAATTCTCTTTAAAAGATACAAGTATCTTTTTGGCCAGTTAGTTTTAAGTCTTGCCTAAAAGTCTACCCTTTCTGCTTACCTTGCTGTCCATTCTCCAGTTCAGACTTTCTCACAAATCAGACTTAGCTCTCATTCTGTATCTGCCTTGAGGCCATACTCAGAATTGTGTAACTATCTCCAAAAAATAAACAAAAGCTGGAGAAATGACTCAGTGGGTAAAGTGCTTGCCACATAAAACCCGTGATCTGAGTTTGGNTCCCCAGAGCTCACATAAAACCCAGACCCAATCATAGAACCTTCATCCAGTAACGGANGGAAGCAGATGCAGAGATCCAGGGCCACACACTAGGCCGAGCTCTGGGAGTCCAGTTGAAGGGAGGGAAAAGGGATTATATGAGCAATGGGGCATCAAGATCATGACAGGAAAATCCACAGAGACAGCTGACCTGAGCATGTGGGAGCTCACGAACTCTGGAAGGACAGCTAGGGAGCTGGCACGGGACCGACCTAGGCCCTCTGCATCTGGGTGATAATTGTATAGTTTGGTCTTTCCTGGTGCCCCTAGCAGTGGGACCAGGACCCCTCCCTGATGCATAAGCTGGCTCTTTGGAACCCATTCCCTATGGTGGGATGCCTTGTTCAGCATTGATGCAGTGGGGAGGAGCTTGGTCCTGCTGCAACTTGATATGCCATGCTTTGTGGATTCCCAAGGGAGACCTTATCCTATCTGAATGGAGAGGGAAGAAGAGTGGATGTGGGGGTAGACTGGAGGTGGGAGGGAGGGGATGGGAGGAGAGGAGGGAGGGGGAACTGTGGTTGGTATGTAAGATAAAATAAAGAAATACATATAGCTAGACACAGTAGAACAGGCATCTGGAATCCCATCACATCCCTATGGGGAAATGGGAAACTGAGGCAAGAGAATCCACAGAAGCTTACAGGCTAACTGGTGTGTGCTGTGAACATCANAGAGACCCTTTCTCAAACAAACTGAAGGGCAAAAAAAGACATCTGAGGTTGGGCTCTGACCTCCACAAGCATACTGTGGCATGCGCNTACCTGTACATACACATACACACATAACAACAACAACAACTACTACTACTACAAAGTCCTCCTTGCACAAAATGTTACTGTTCTAAGTACTCTATAAAAATACAGGGAGAGAAGTGGAGGAAGGCTCAAATAACAAGTTAGACAGGAAAACTGGAAACTTCTGATTAAGTATATTTACTCCCCCACAAAGTTCCTCTTGGGCTTCCACCCACATGTTTGACCTCTCTTTTATACTTTGCCTCCTGATAGCCTTTCAAACCCTTGTGTACTGCCCAGAAGCTTCTTNGAAAGCAGTTCCATCATTATACAACCATCATCTAAGGGACACTGAGCTCCTGGGGGCTTGAATTCAAAGTAAATTATTAATTCACAGAATGAAAACTTTTGNTAGGCTGTGAAATCACAGGGTTGTAGAAGTGACAGAAACAATTCCAGTTTTCTAAGAAATAGAAAAATGTTACACATTCTTACAACGGGAATGAGAAAAACCAACGCTGAGTTTTCACATTTCTGCTTGGTTTTCAAAATTATCTAAAAAATCTTCTTGATGTTTTAANAGATCTCTACTGGGATTTTTATATAGCAATGTTCATATTTAGTAATTAGATTCCTTCCATTTCCAAGTTNATACAATAGGATGCAGAGGGAACTAGAGCTACTTCTTAGGAGGTAAAAGAAATTGCTGAAGAGAATCCTTGACATACACAGAGGGCATTCTCAATGTTGTAGAATCGAGTTCTCAAAACAACACAAAAGATAAGCAGAAACGGTGGTTGTATAGCTATTTTATATACTGAGAAAGTCAAGGTTACTAAGCTTACAAAATTCATATCTGACAAAAATGAATTAGTTAAAACCCATGATATCTGCAGGTGTGGTCATATCAGATAGTCATCAATACTCCTAACTAAGGATTTCCAGCTTTTCTTCTGAACACTGTAGCCTTGCACTTCCTCAGTTCAATTTTAGATGAGCCTTGTGACTTGTTTTGCCCGGTTTGATATAGAAGGAAACAATGTGTCAGTGTCTGAAACAACCTTAAGAGAACCATCCTGAATCTTCCTCATTCTCATTCCTCATTGGAAGGTAGATTCCTTTCAATCTACCACTATGACAGACGAGGTCTGTACCAGAAGGATGTTCTCCTTAGACGTATCCATGAAGTCTACAGTGAGAACACTGACATAGTAAACTGGCTTCAGATTCATAATTTTATTACAGTTTGTGAGGATAGGAGACTGTTCTTGGAGTTACTTGCTGCCACAGGATAACTAAGCCCATCTTAATATATACACTTTTTGATATCCTCTTTGCCTGTATCTTGCAATAATGTCACGCAGTATATGAATGACAATTGTAAAGTATATCTGAATCATTGGATCTGCTGTAATTTTCTTTTTTGCAGTGCCTGGGATGAAACTTAAACCCTATGGATCCTGGCTCAGTACTCTACCAGTGAGCTTCATCCCCTGCCCCACCCCGCCCCCCACCTTAGCATCCTNGGTGTCACTGTGTAGAATAATACTGGTCACTCTGCTTAACAAAAATAATTACGATGGTGCTTATCCCAGCTCCGTTTCTGTTGCTATGATTTAAAAATATCTTTGACAAAAAGAAACTGAGGGAAGAAAGAGTTTATTTGGATTTCACTCCTTATGGGGGAGTCCACGTGACAAAGCTGTGAGGTAATCGGTCACATCCAAGGTCAAGGGCAGAGANAGCTCTCATTCTGTATCTGCCTTGAGGCCATACTCAGAATTGTGTAACTATCTCCAAAAAATAAACAAAAGCTGGAGAAATGACTCAGTGGGTAAAGTGCTTGCCACATAAAACCCGTGATCTGAGTTTGGNTCCCCAGAGCTCACATAAAACCCAGACCCAATCATAGAACCTTCATCCAGTAACGGANGGAAGCAGATGCAGAGATCCAGGGCCACACACTAGGCCGAGCTCTGGGAGTCCAGTTGAAGGGAGGGAAAAGGGATTATATGAGCAATGGGGCATCAAGATCATGACAGGAAAATCCACAGAGACAGCTGACCTGAGCATGTGGGAGCTCACGAACTCTGGAAGGACAGCTAGGGAGCTGGCACGGGACCGACCTAGGCCCTCTGCATCTGGGTGATAATTGTATAGTTTGGTCTTTCCTGGTGCCCCTAGCAGTGGGACCAGGACCCCTCCCTGATGCATAAGCTGGCTCTTTGGAACCCATTCCCTATGGTGGGATGCCTTGTTCAGCATTGATGCAGTGGGGAGGAGCTTGGTCCTGCTGCAACTTGATATGCCATGCTTTGTGGATTCCCAAGGGAGACCTTATCCTATCTGAATGGAGAGGGAAGAAGAGTGGATGTGGGGGTAGACTGGAGGTGGGAGGGAGGGGATGGGAGGAGAGGAGGGAGGGGGAACTGTGGTTGGTATGTAANATAAAATAAAGAAATACATATAGCTAGACACAGTAGAACAGGCATCTGGAATCCCATCACATCCCTATGGGGAAATGGGAAACTGAGGCAAGAGAATCCACAGAAGCTTACAGGCTAACTGGTGTGTGCTGTGAACATCANAGAGACCCTTTCTCAAACAAACTGAAGGGCAAAAAAAGACATCTGAGGTTGGGCTCTGACCTCCACAAGCATACTGTGGCATGCGCNTACCTGTACATACACATACACACATAACAACAACAACAACTACTACTACTACAAAGTCCTCCTTGCACAAAATGTTACTGTTCTAAGTACTCTATAAAAATACAGGGAGAGAAGTGGAGGAAGGCTCAAATAACAAGTTAGACAGGAAAACTGGAAACTTCTGCTTAAGTATATTTACTCCCCCACAAAGTTCCTCTTGGGCTTCCACCCACATGTTTGACCTCTCTTTTATACTTTGCCTCCTGATAGCCTTTCAAACCCTTGTGTACTGCCCAGAAGCTTCTTAGAAAGCAGTTCCATCATTATACAACCATCATCTAAGGGACACTGAGCTCCTGGGGGCTTGAATTCAAAGTAAATTATTAATTCACAGAATGAAAACTTTTGATAGGCTGTGAAATCACAGGGTTGTAGAAGTGACAGAAACAATTCCAGTTTTCTAAGAAATAGAAAAATGTTACACATTCTTACAACGGGAATGAGAAAAACCAACGCTGAGTTTTCACATTTCTGCTTGGTTTTCAAAATTATCTAAAAAATCTTCTTGATGTTTTAANAGATCTCTACTGGGATTTTTATATAGCAATGTTCATATTTAGTAATTAGATTCCTTCCATTTCCAAGTTNATACAATAGGATGCAGAGGGAACTAGAGCTACTTCTTAGGAGGTAAAAGAAATTGCTGAAGAGAATCCTTGACATACACAGAGGGCATTCTCAATGTTGTAGAATCGAGTTCTCAAAACAACACAAAAGATAAGCAGAAACGGTGGTTGTATAGCTATTTTATATACTGAGAAAGTCAAGGTTACTAAGCTTACAAAATTCATATCTGACAAAAATGAATTAGTTAAAACCCATGATATCTGCAGGTGTGGTCATATCAGATAGTCATCAATACTCCTAACTAAGGATTTCCAGCTTTTCTTCTGAACACTGTAGCCTTGCACTTCCTCAGTTCAATTTTAGATGAGCCTTGTGACTTGTTTTGCCCGGTTTGATATAGAAGGAAACAATGTGTCAGTGTCTGAAACAACCTTAAGAGAACCATCCTGAATCTTCCTCATTCTCATTCCTCATTGGAAGGTAGATTCCTTTCAATCTACCACTATGACAGACGAGGTCTGTACCAGAAGGATGTTCTCCTTAGACGTATCCATGAAGTCTACAGTGAGAACACTGACATAGTAAACTGGCTTCAGATTCATAATTTTATTACAGTTTGTGAGGATAGGAGACTGTTCTTGGAGTTACTTGCTGCCACAGGATAACTAAGCCCATCTTAATATATACACTTTTTGATATCCTCTTTGCCTGTATCTTGCAATAATGTCACGCAGTATATGAATGACAATTGTAAAGTATATCTGAATCATTGGATCTGCTGTAATTTTCTTTTTTGCAGTGCCTGGGATGAAACTTAAACCCTATGGATCCTGGCTCAGTACTCTACCAGTGAGCTTCATCCCCTGCCCCACCCCGCCCCCCACCTTAGCATCCTNGGTGTCACTGTGTAGAATAATACTGGTCACTCTGCTTAACAAAAATAATTACGATGGTGCTTATCCCAGCTCCGTTTCTGTTGCTATGATTTAAAAATATCTTTGACAAAAAGAAACTGANGGAAGAAAGAGTTTATTTGGATTTCACTCCTTATGGGGGAGTCCACGTGACAAAGCTGTGAGGTAATCGGTCACATCCAAGGTCAAGGGCAGAGAGAGGATTTGCGTGCATGCAGGCTACTCAGCTAGCTTTCTCTCGTTCCAAGACTCAAACCCAGAAAATGATGGTGTCTACTTTAGGGCTGAGTCTTTCCATATGTTGGGTAATGGAAACAGTCTTCCACAGACATGCCCACAGACCAGCCTGATCTAGACAATCCCTCACGGAGGCTTTCTTCCCAGCTGATTCTAGGTTATGTCATGTTNACAATCAGAACTAAGCATCACACTACTTATTTGTACTAATTAATTCTTTCTTAACATTAAAAAAAAGACAACTTTTACTCTTTACCACCTGCCCACAGAAAATAAAACACAAAGTAGATGAAGATCAATCAGTGGCCACCACTGCGAAGAGTTGCATCCAACAATTTCTCTAAAGTATTTGCAGGCCACTTCCTATGTGGAAAGGACAGCAAAGAGCATATAAGGAGATAAATAAATGGTGTTAATGAAGAAAAATAAAAACCTAACCAAAGAAAGGCTAATCTTGGTTATTAAAGAAATAAAGTTGCACTCTGCTAGGACTCTAAGTTGTGCTGAAAACAAAATAGTGAAAGTCGAGAAATGAATGAAACAGCCAATCAGCAGAAAGTGATAGGGTAAGTNTGGATGTGACTTAGGATATCTCCTGTATTGTTTTTCCCATTCTTCTATCTCAGTAAAAACAGAGATGAGACAGTTCTAAAAACAACAAAATTGGGCATTATGAAATATACAAGCTTGCCATATTTGCATATAGACTCAGTATCAGCCTAAAGCATTATTTTCCCTGTACAATTCCCTGGCTATAATCCTGGACTATATAAATGAAGAAGTGAGATGAGCAGTGGCCTGCGTTCATCACTCTGTGTTCCTGATTGCGGATGTCATGTGACCAATTGTTTCAGGTTCCTGCCACCATGGGATTGCTACTTGAAGCATGAGTCAGTATTGTTTTGTTTTGTTTTCCCAATGAAAGGTAGCAGGCATGAGTTCAGTCTTATGGACTGGGCTTTAAATCCAATCAAAAAGTGGTTGGTTACTNCCACAACATTGGTGCCATGCTTGAACCAGTAGGTATATCTTGCCAGGACAGTCATTATTGTAGCTCACAGGTTTCACAGCTGGGTAAGGCTGTTGATTACTTTTCTCTCCTAGCAACACACACAGCACTTTCCATTACTGGAAGCTAAGCTATACGGATGAAGCTTCTAGCTCAGTACCAGCTTGATTTCTTCATACCCTGTAACTCAAATATTTTACGTCTTTAGCAACTGGGTCTTAACATCAAGTTTGGGAGGGTAACCAAGAACAAAGCCTATACTTTGACATTGTGACATGATTGATCTTTCACCTACAAAATTGAAGCTAAAAAAAAAATACAATCCAAGAAAACAAAAAGAGGAATTTCATAATGCTTTTAATAAATTTACAGTTTTGTGTCAGATCACATTCATAGCTATCCTGGAGTCCGATGGTTCACATTGGCTTAGCAATAACCTCAGAAATTATTTTAAAATTAGGTGTAACATGTAAGAGAGGAGGGAATTTTGAGACAGACATTGTTTAGAGATGCTGGCACATATTAACAATAAAAGACAGATAGACTCCTACTCTGGTGTATCATCGAATTGTAATTGTCTACAGACCATGAATCCCTCAGTGCTCCTGCCCCAGGCAGACCACTCTCACTGCCCTGTCTATGGTACACAGCTGTTCATAAGAAGTCAAAAAATCTTGATGCATAGCTCTCACTCACTTCTATCAAAGCCTTAGATAATTAAGAGCTAAAACTGAAATAGAGGAGTCCTCATGGCTAAGCCTTAGCAAACAGTGACACACTCATCTGAGCTCGAGACTCTGGTAAATGACAAATGAAGCTAAATATCTATTTGCTGTAAACTGGCAGACATTGATTTTAGGAAGCAGCCTAACTGTTCGAGAGTCAGTGCTCATCATTTGCCATATTGCATTTAAAGAAGGAGCCCTGAGTCATTTTCTGTGGGTATGATTGCATTTATTTTATTGGGTACTTTTTATTGGAAAAGTAATACAATGCTTGTTGTCATAAGGCAAATCATATAAAGGTATAACAATTTTAGAATTCTTTCTCTAACTCCGTAGTCTAAATTCAGTATCCTGAGGCAACCTGCATTAATTTATAATTTGGAATATATCCTAACTATATTTTTCTAGGCTTTTAGACACATAGAGAGATAGAAATAGAAATGACATGGATATACACATACACATATATTTCATGCTTTTATTAAAAAAAAAAACTGGGTCATCCACGTACTTGTCTAAAAGCTGCTTTCTCACAATGATATGTTCTACTTCCCTCCGTATTGTTACATATGGCTATAACTCATTCTTTAAAGCTTACATTTCTAGTCATTCAACATAACTTATTATGATGTTTATCTCTTTCTGGTTTGGGGCACTCAGATGAACAAAACATACAAAATTCTTGTGTCATGGAGTTCACACTCCATTATGGGAGACAAACCGTAAACATTCACACAGGTAAAATGACAGCAGGTAACACGGTGGCGAATGCTGTGAAGAGAGAAAGTCACACACTCCAGACAAAGAGAATTCAGAGGAAAGGGTTGCTGTTTTTCATTAGTTCTCGAGGAAGATGCATAAGCTAAGAGCTGATTCAGAAATGTGAGGGGGCCAGATATGCACCTGTTTGGGGCGAGACCTTCCCAGGCTAGGAGGACAGCAAATATAAACTGCCTAAAATATCCTGACAAAGCTTGTCTTATACATTTATAAGACAACAAATCCCTGTTGTAGCAACTTCTATGCCTTTTCACAATAAATTTATCAGTGCCAGTTACAATCACTTCTTTTAATTTTGCTAAAACTGATGTCTCCCCATTTCTCTGTTTACCGGTAATATTAAAAAAAAATTCTTTGTATGTTTTAGTCAATATTTGATTCTCATCTGGAGGGCTTTAGAATATTTGTACTAATGTATTATTACTAAGTCTAATTTTCTGTCACAGTAAAGCAGGAGGCACCAACCATGTGGCAAAGTAACGGAGCCTTGTCTTAGCATCCTGAGATACTGGAACAGGCGAGAGAGAAATGAGAGGATCAGAATTTGGAACAAAAGAATGCTTCCTGACCCTGGAGGATGGAACAGGAGCAGGGAAACTGGGAGGCTGACTGATGGTTTCCAATGAAAGTTTAAATGGGAGGAGAGAGATGACAAAAAAAAAAGACAACTTCTACCTCTGACACTTTATGGTCTCAAAGATATCCTTCCGTATAAGCTTTTGTGGGCAATTTTAAATGCCATCAGCATATGCATGCAAACATAAGTGTGGTGATTATATTATGTCCCCCAAAATATTGTGTACCCTAATAAAACTTATCTGGGGTCAGAGAACAGAACAGCCACTAGATTAAACATAGAAGTTAGGCAGTGGTAGCACATGCCTTTAATCCTAGCATTCCCGAGGCAGAGATCCATCCAGATCTCTGTGAGTTCAAGGCCACACTGGAAACAGCCAGGCATGGTGGCACACACCTTTAATTCCAGTGGCACACACCTTTAATTCCAGCACCTGAGATATCATGTCTTTGCTTGAGAAAGACACATGCCTTTAATCCCAGAAAGTAGTGACAGGAAGCAGAAAGGTATATAAGGTGTGGAAACCAGAAGCTAGAGGGCCTCTTAAGCTATCAGGCTTTGAGCAGCAGTTCAGCTGAGATTCATTCGGGAGAGGACTCAGAAGCCTGCAGTCTAAGGAAACAAGATCAGCTGAGGAGTTGGCAAGGTGAGGTTGGCTGTGGCTTGTTCTGTCTCTCTGATCATTCAGAATTTACCTCAATACCTGGCCTGGTGTTTTCAATTAATAAGACCGTTTAAGATTCGCTCTACACATAAGCACCAAAGAAAGAATTTTCCTTTGTAATGAGTTTAGTTTGTGAACTAAATCAAATAATGCCAGGGTCTTAATGTAAGGTATTTACTGCTATAAGGTGGCCCATCATAGCAGAATAAGTGGCATAAATTGGCTAGAGATAAGATGAACCAAATGTGGAAAGTGATATGCCCAGTAGGGCTCATTCAAACCCAAGATGCACTCATGAATGGGTTTCTANGGCATGCTTAAAAAAAGAGGGTGGGGGGAATCTCACTAAATATTCTTTGCAGTATCATATATTCAGACCCCCAACCCAATTCATAATTCATACACACATTTTACAGAATTTGAGTAATCCTAACAAATTCATTCAATTTTACTAAATAATTTTCAAAATAATTTATTCATTGAACATATTATTTTATAATATTTTGCTTTAAAATGGTTTAGGACATATAGGAACATGGGGCATAAACTCAAAAACATATTGGGAATTTCACATTCTGTATTGCTGCACAGCTCCTAATAAGATAAATTCAAGAACATTTTGTTTGTTTAATAATGGACACTACCCTGATTTTTAGATGTGCATGGAAAAAAAGATGTAATCTATACTACTAAAGTAATGGATTTCAGTCCAAAGATCTGTTATTTTTCTTACAATAATATGGGTTCTTCCAATTTAGAATGTTGACTGTCACCCTATGATGTGCAGGATCAGTTATGAGCTATGGAAACATGAAAATCTTGTGAAATGGCTACTAGCATTCCCTATTTCAGAGGCACAAAATTTGATGTCTGGAAAAAGTAAGTACCTTTTCACAGGCTCCAGACCTGGGTGCCTTTGGAGCCAGAGATTTGAAGCCTCATAGTTCAACCATAACCTTTTAACCACTAGAAACATTGTTTTTGTAGACATCGGGCTCAGGAGCCCACATTAATCATTGCTTATTAAGGAATGATGGCTATAGTTATCATTGGCATTCTTCATAATAAAGAAAACCAAGCTCTGACAGGTATGCAGATGGNTTGTGGCTGTGGAACACCTTAAAACCTGCAATGTTCAGGTCGGTAGGAAAGTCAAAACTTGTTCACAGAAAGAAAAATAAAATTAGAGGGAGAAATCTCCAAATGAAATCTCCCAATGAAAGCTGTTAAACAATAGCATTCCTTAAGTGAATTCTCTATTCGTCATTAGTTCTTTTTTTTATCTTTTCTAAGAACTAGGTCATTACGAAAAGGCCATTATGGGTCAAGAAATCAAGTCTAATTCAAAAGGATAAGACAGGCACCCAGACTAGAATTAGAACAGCAGTGGCACTTAGTCCAAGAAGAAAAGAAACTAGAGAAGGAGCCACCAAGGGTCAGNGGCTTTCGTGGTGCCAAGTCTGTGTGAGACTGATGAAGGTGCTTTAACTGTCTCTTCCTCAGTTTCTTTCCACCTCAAAGCAACAATAACAACAGAGCCACCCCCCCACCCCAACATACACACACATACCCCAAGAGATGAAGTTATTATGACTAAATCATGTAGCTCAACACATATGACATCAACTGTAAAAACCAAAATCTCTGTTTCTTTTCTCTAGCTCCTCAACCCTTTAGTCTCTCTGCACCCCCAGGGTTTTGCACCCCATGTCTCCCTACTTAGAGGCAGAGATTGCATTTCAGGTCACGCAACAAACACCAACTCCAGGCTCATCCTCTCCATGGTGTCTGAGCCACCCAGAAAAACTGAGATGCTACTAGTGAGTTAGAATTAACTTTTTCACATTGAGATAATATTTATCATCTCATTCTGCCTCCCATACTTAGAATTCAAGAGGCTTAGGCATGTGCATATGTGTGTGCATATGTGTGTGTGTGTGTGTGTGTGTGTGCACATGCATGAATGTGTATGTTATGTGTATCAATAAATGTTCACATGGGTGTACATGCATGTGTTTGTGGAGGCCAGAGGTCAATACTGGTGTCTTCCTTAGAAGCTCTACACTTAAGTGTTTGAGATAGTTTCTCACTGAACCTGGATCTCAACAACACACCCCAGGGATGTAACTGACTCTACCCTATAGCACTGGAATTACAGATATGCCATGCCCTTGCTCTTATGTGGGTGCTGGAACCAAACTCAGGTCCTCTTGCTAGCATGGCATGTACTTCACCAATTGAGCCATCTTACCAGTCTTGTGTATTATTATTATTATTATTATTATTATTATTATTATTATTATTAAGTGAGCAGATACAATGACATCTTGCTAGAATCCCATGAAATAATCCATGTAAAGTGTTTAGCATAGGGTGGGGCCCACAGCAAATCCCCAGCACAAGCCAGCTCTTTTTATGATGTTGGCAACAGTCATTTTTTTTTGTTCTTAAAACCACCACACTGCCAAAGACGAGTTTCTAAGCCTGAAATTTCACTGCCGTTTGTGAGCAGAGCCACACGGAGGCCTTAATTTTGCTCATCAGGCTGGTGATTGATGCTTGTTTGCCAACACTGAAAATGCTGGCAATGGCGGGAAGGAGGCCTGGCAGAGGAGCTCTGCTAATTACCGGAGGTGCAAATCCGACAAACAGCGCTCTCGTGAGGCATAATGAGCCTGAGCTGAGGTGAGGCAGAAGGTTTGTTATGTACGTTGAATCAGAGGCTGTAATTGCTTAGCATCCCAAATGGGAGTGATTCCTTGGAAAACAGAAGAAAGCAATCCACCCAACCTCCGCCCAACAACAAGAGTCCTCTTCAGTCAGCCCGTGATGCGCGGGGGAACAGAGACAGAAGGTTAATTTCCTCCAAGCAGCAGCTGATTAGATAAACTGCTATCTGTCTTCAAACACTGCGCGAAGAAACAGAAGGATGTGATGCAGAAACAATGTCCTTCATCAAAGGGGACCCGTAGCATTTCCTCACTGGTCAATGAGGGGATTGGCAGTGGGTCATTTGAACGCGTATTTATTTGAAACATAGGAACAGAAGCAGTCAATCAAGCAGCTATCAAAATAGGAACAAGAGCAATTTCTTCTTCTCGCCTTAAGTAATATTACACATTGTCTTGAACGGGCTGAAGTAAATTATGTAGGTTTTTAGACTCTAAGACAAACAATGATGCTGAAAGAATATGCATATTACATAATGTGGCAATTAAGTCATTTAATAATAATTATTCAATAGTGCCACCTGTAGGCAGGCATATATACGCCTTTAATAAAAAAACAGGGAGTGTGTAAAGAGAGATTCAGCACCATTCAAAGTTTGATAAGGACTTTCAGGTCAGACTAAAATTTTAATTCAAACTCTGTGTTCCATGAGCTCTGCAAGCTTTCACAAGTTTCTCAACCTTTCTGTGTAGTAGTTGTTTTTGTACCTCTAGTGACAAGAAACACATTTTTAATATAAATAGGATACTGCAAAGGCATTTTAGGGATCATCTTTTTCTGTTGTTGTTGTTTTGTTTTGTTTTTTCGAGACAGGGTTTCTCTGTGTAGCTTTGGCGCCTTTCCTGGAACTCACTTGGTAGCCCAGGCTGGCCTCGAACTCACAGAGATCTGCCTGCCTCTTCCTCCCAAGTGCTGGGATTAAAGGTATGCCACCACCGCCTGGCCTTTTTTTTTTTTTTAAATTAGTTACTTGTGCATATGCCAGGTCCTGCCCGACTATCAAACAGTCCTTGGAGGGAGGAGTGAGGATTAAGAAATAATAGATATACATAAAGGAAAAGACAGTGACACAGGATAGCATCAGCATCAGAAGGGCTCTGGGTCAATACCCCAGTCACCTCAAGTTTACTCCTCATGGGCTTTCTATACACCAGCAAGGGGAAAGACAAAAGACCTCCCCCTTTCAAGGACACAATGCTTTAAGGAACAAAGTACAGACAAGTGAAGACCCTTCCTTAATTCCCAAAACATCTAGTAGCCATGCCTTATGGCAAAACATCCTGTAATTAAGCCTTGAAGTAAAGACACCTGGTAACCACGCCTTTGGCCAAAACATCCTAATTATGCAGCCTTGCAGGGCAAATCAAACCATCTCTGACCTTGAGTCAAGATGGAATAAGAGACCACTATGGCATCTCTGTGGGCCCCCACATGTGTGTGCATTTGTGTGTTTACCACAGAACATGTGAAGAGCTCAGGAATGAATTTCAGGAATTGGTTCTCTCCTTCTGCCATGGGGACCCAATGATTGAACTCAAGTTGGCAAACTCAGCAACAAGTGCTTTTACCAGGTGAGAAACCTCTCAGGGCCTTTACCTCACCCTGAAATAATTTTATTATTAGATCACCCATTCCTTCCTCCTGGGATATTCAAATGCTGGATCAACATTTCTTAAAATACCAGATAGGCCCTTTCATTTTCCTTCCTGCAGCCTAATTATTACTGGTTTCCCTTGAGACCAACATCCCCAAAATAAACATAAAACTTCATCACACACATCATTTATGGGTTGCAACTTTTTTTTTCAGAATTTTCCCTTATATCTACTAATTCTTCTGTTCTGTGATCCCTACCTTGTATTGTTATGTATTATCATTTTATGTATTTGATAAAGTGCAGTGTTGGTGACTCAATTCTTTTTTGACAAAATAGGACTGTTATCCTATANCTAGGGAAGCATGCTTTAAAGTTGTGATAAAATCAATTTATTCCCTAATTTATGTCTGTTCCTTAACCTATACACAGGGATCAATAAACCTTAAGTTTTGTCCTTGGTATCAGCTCATCAGAAAGTCTATTTGTTCCTCAAGTTTTGGGCTTTTTTTNGGGGGGTGGGGGAGTTTAAATTGTATTTTCTGTACCTTGTTCTCACTTTCCATTCTCCTTCAATAAATATCTTCTCTCCACAAACTCCAAAAAAGGAAACCAATCCATTGGCTTCGTTGACCCAGTAAACATTGATGCTGTTGTTTTCACACCAGCAGATAGAATGTTCTGAAAAAAAGGAAAAGCACTTCAGAAAACTGTCCTGCAATTTTCAGTTTGCACGCTTCTTCAGTCTGAAGTGCCTTGGAGATTTCAAACCTTGCTACAGGTGTGCACCAAACAGCTTCCCTCTGGGCCTGGCTTCCGGGAAGAGTTGGCACTTTGACAGAAGAAAAGAAAACATTCCTGTCTGGTAACAAGATGGAAGGCTTGGGGTCAAGGAGGTAGCAGACGTGTGANTCTAAAGTTTTGGAGGAGAGGAGCACGGATTGCTTTCTGAGCTATAATTTTCAGCTCTGTGAAGGCACCTTGGCCACAGATCATCACTATGCAGCTATTGTATTGCAGGCATTGATTTTTTGCGATGAGGTACAGGGAATAAGCAAACACTGAATTTTCATTAGCTCCTTGGGGAAAGGGAGCATCCTCCCCAAACCAGACTGCCTGGGACACATTAAGGGGTAATATAGAAGATCTGGCCAATGTGACTTAAACAAATAGCAGCAATAAAAATAAAGCATTTCTGGGTGGGTTGCTAATTCGAACTAGATCATGCCATGGTAAAGTGCTAGCCATTCAAAGCACTTTTTTTTCCTTTAAACTTTTATAGAGAAACTGTCTTCTGTCTTCTGTTTCCATTCTATCTTCTTTTGGGTATGTTTTTACACAGAAGGGGACTATGACAAAATGGAAGAGGTGAGAGGTATTTCTGGGTTGGAGATATATATATATATATATATGTATATATATATATATATTTGCTGGATATATATATATACATATAATCTTTGCTGGGGAGATATGTAGAAACACTTATTTACTCTAGACGTGGCACCAAGAGATCAAAGATATGATTCTACTCAAGTCTAGCTTAGTGAACNGATAAAGATCTTGAGATTACATACAGGAACATGGATGACTCACCTACGGGCACCTGTGTCTTCAAAAAGCCTACACCACTCGCAAAAGCTGTGTGATAGAAACCTCACCCCAGCCGACATTCCATCCCCTATATATCTTAGTACTTCCAAGGACTGTATGACGCCATGCAGGATTACATGCAGCTGGGGGCAGAGTGTACAGAAATGAGGAAGTGCCTGAAATTTTAAGTGAGGGTCTAATGGCTCTCTCTCCTTCTCCTTGTACTAAGAACTGATGTGCATCACCACAGCAACTTTGATTTTAAGAGAGAAGTTCATTCAGGTGGGGGCCAAAGTAGGCACAGTTGGCCCATGCTACTCACAAGATAATGGGGAGATGGACATTAGTGAAATGGTCAAGCATATTTAGTTACAGGTTTGAAGAATAAATATATGATTCCATGGGAGAATTAAGAGATCTGATCTATTAAAAATGACTTGGAAGACTTTTCTAAAGGCACAATGATGGTAGGATGCATAGAATTGAGAAGGCAGGAAGGTGAAGGATGGAGACACAGTAGGAGAGGAGAGGAGAGTGCAGCACGTTACAGGAGTGAGGAAAGCAAGAAAAGTGAGCAGGTACCAGACCATGCAATACTTGGACCATGCTAAGGAAATTATTTCATCAGAAGGATTTCACTGCAGGGTCCTTAAAACACGGGCAGTGGAGACCAGAAACAGAATCTGATCTACATTTCAAGACATTTACTTTTCCCCTTCTTTGAAAATCAAAAAAGAATCANTCCCAGGGGATCCGTGTGATGGGGTTTGCAAGATCCAGGTATTCTGAAGTGCTAAGGAATTGGTGCAAACGGAGCTGAGGGTGACGTTACATCCTCAGAACCCACACAAAAAAGCCAGATGTGGTGGCTATGATTGCTATGATTGCTAACCAGCACTGAGAAGGCTTATAGTTGCCTACAAGTCCCACTTGGAGACCCTATGTCAAAAGCAAGGTGGATGGCTTTAAGAAATGACGCCCAAGGTTCACTGGCCTCCACATGCACACTCATCCACTGATACATATGTACTAACATACACATGTAAACCCACACACAAGAATACATACATACATATGTACACACACAC
>LZPO01076315.1:32746-45365 GCA_001675575.1 Neotoma lepida
GAAGGATGTATCAGCGAGTGAGCACACTTGCTGAGAAAGCAAAGGAGTCTGTGTTTGGGTTCCCAACACACACATGAAAGCTGGGCATGTCTATNTGGGCCTGTAACTCAGCCTGAGGAATAGAGGGAGGAAAAAGGCTAAGGTTTGCTGATCAGCTATCCTAAAAAAAATTGCTAAACTCCAAGTTTAGTGAGAAACTGTCTCTGGAGAATATGGTGGGGAGTTACATGGGACAGACAGCCAATGTTGTCTCTGGTCCTCCACATGTGTGTAAGACATACACACACATACACACATACACACACATACACACATAGATACACACACACACACACACACACACACACACACACACACGAGCACGCACAAAGAAATCAAGACTACACTAAAGAAATATAGTCTATACATGTAGTGTGATATAATAATTGGGCTTTTACTTGCCTCTGCATTTCTCAGTGCCCAGAATAAAAGGGAAAGTGCTGCCTTTGGGACAAGTTTGCCACTGAGTCTAGAAGCAATCTATTGCTCTCAGTCATTACAAAAATGTTCACCAAACAATGAAACAGGGAATGCCTTCAACTACTGTTCAGAAACAATTGTTGTAACTTTTCAAAAGACAATCATCTCTTTTAGCAATGTTAGCCAAAAATTAAAACAATTTCATTAAAACAAAACTTAAGTAAGACATTTCATATGGACAGCAGAACTAACATGTTCCTGTTTTTCTGTTGTTGTGGTTCAACTTGAAGATAAAACTGACAAGTGAACTGCCGTGGACAATCCTAAGAGGAGAAGAGGCACAATCTTGCCCTCAGCAATAGCAATGATGTTAAAAGATATATGAATGTTCTCACATATTGAATTTGTTTATATTATTTAGTTCTCAGACTCATCTACATTTAGTTAAAATGCCCAAGACTGTAAACGACTTTCTAAACGGTCTTGTTAAATAAAACACTGGGCCAGAAATAGGATGAAAATCTGACANAGATCAGAGGAATTCAGAACAGCTACCAGGCTCACCTCACCAACGCTGCTGCTTTTAAAAGAGTGTNTGACTTTCTATACCTCCACACCTATATTCTTTTCTGTTCTGTTCTCCCATTGGCTCTCTCAGCCTAGCTACACCACTTCCTGCCTGTCTGTATAGACCTTCAGAATTCTATGGTTGATTTTGGGATTAAAGGTGTGTGTCTCCATGCTTGACTCTGTTCCTAGTGTGACCTGGAACTCACAGAGATCCAGACAGACCCTGCCTGCTAGGTGATGGGATTAAGGGCNTGTGCTAACATTGCAAGACTAGCAGCTGACCTTTTTCCTCTGATCCTCAGATAAATTTTATTGGGGGACATAGATAAAATACCACCACACAAGACCTTATCAGAATATATCCACAAAATAAAAACATACTTACTTGTTTCAGTGATTACTCTGACACTGTTTTATAAACTTCTAAGCATTGCTAGTTGTTCTTTCCACAGAATTATAACCACACATTGCCAAACCATGCAAATACAGGATTTAATTTAATTCACACTGTAATTTTCATCACATGTTTAAAATGACCCTCCTAACAGAAGTACAAAGGAGTGAACAATATCTAATAAGGCATGCTTGCAGAAATGAAAGGGTTTTTATAATTATATGATTAAGGTTTGCCAATTTCCCTACCAATTTATTTCTGTAACTAATAATTATCTACTAAAGGGCACATTCTATATGGCAGGTTTCACAAAATAGACGCGATTAGTCTTTGTGTATATCACACTATTTATAAGAATTTGTACCAATTCCCACCAAGATACAAGATCTACTCATTGGCTAGTTAAAATCTGAGCTAACCTGGTACAATGCTTTTACTTAGCGTGTGACAGAAGCAATANCGGTTCTGAACCCAGCATTAAAAGCTTTGCCTGTGTCTGTGCTCTTTCTTGAACCTTACAGGGTCAGAGCCTGAGAAACAACCTGGGGCGGTCTGATAGATGGTGAGATTCACGTGCCCACATGCTTCCACTTTATCAGCTGACGCCTAGACAACCTTAGGAAGAAGAACCGCTGGACCAGCTGATCTATAGCTGTTCACATAGGCAATTGAGGATTACTGAAATGTGCCATGAAGCTAATTGGAGGTAAATCTTCTCTATTTTATAAATCAGAAAACTGAGATGGAAAAAAAGTAATCAGTTGCCCACTTCACTTGTCTTTAAGAAACACACCTCAGATTTTGTGTCAGGCATGGTNGTCCCAGGGCCAAGTATTTAATAACCTTCCTATCTTAAACAGGAATCAGGAAGCTGGGTACTAGATGAGGGGAGTGACACTCCTCCAGTTCTCTCCCCACAGCCCCAGAGTTGATACGGTCTTGGCTGATATCAACAAAGCTGAGGAGGTGGAAATCAATTATATCTGGCTTTTGCCTCGTCAACCAACATCGTCTTGCAACTATAATGATTAATTAAATAAAGACATCTACAGCTATTTTTATACAGTTTTAACCTAAATCTTCAACATTTTGTTCTTTTTGCTGATTCAGATCTCAGAAAATAAGTCCAGGCTGAAGTCACTCAAGTAGAAAAGCTACTGTCTGGGTAACTTTTACGTTACAGTGCAAGACTATGTTATTTACAAAACCATGTTTCTCGGGTTTTAAGCTCTAGTGATGTTTGGTTACCATTCTTAGCAACTATATCTGAGAACAGTAGCCTTGTATGGCAAGTGCAGTTCTTAGCCCCCATCCAAGAAGCTTCCTTTTTGCAGCAGACAGAAACTGCTATAGAAATCTATAACTGCCCAAAGTGCAGAAAGCAGCTGACCACAGGGCACCCAGCCCCAACTAACACAATGCCTGTACCTAAGGCTCAGGAAACATTGTGAAAGAGGGGCCAGAGGACTGTAAGATCCAGTGTAGTCGGGAGTTTTCCTATGTCCCGCAGCCTTTCAGTCCCAAATAAACACACAGAGGCTTCATATTAATTACAAACTGTTTGTTCTATGGCTCAGGCTTATTGCTAGCTAGCTTTCATCTTAAATTAATCCATTTCTATTAATCTATGTATTGCCACATGGCCGTGGCATTACTGGTCTGCTGGCATGTTGTTNCTTGGGCAGTGGGCTGGCATCTCCCCTGACTCCGCCCTTCTTCTCCCTTTATCTTTGCTTAGATTTCCTGCCTGGGTATATCCTGTGTTGCCATAGGCAAAAACAGCTTCTTTATTAACCAATAGTAGCAACACGTATTCACAGCAAACCATCCCACAGCAATCCAGAGAACCAGGATGCCTCTGTGAGACAGTGTTTTCTAGATATGACAGGGAAGCTGCACTCATGAAATTCAAACCCTGGATGTAGACATCATCAGCTGACATTGCAACACGAATGGGAGAAATCTCAAAAGATCTAATCCTTAGACGAAAAGCTACAGGCAGTCACTGGCTGCTGAGAGAAGGGGAATCAGTCTTCTTCAGGGGCAAGCCCCTTCATAATCTATNTAATACCAGGTCATCAGCCCTAAGCAAATAGACATATGAGCAACACAAAATGGGCTCAATACATGTGTGAATGTGTGTGTAACAATAGTTAAGGAAGAAGAGGTCATAAATTTGACATGCAGTTGGANGACACAGGAAGAGTTGGTGGGAGAAGAGGGAGGAGTAGAAATTATGTAAATACAATACTCATGTATAAAACTCAAATATTAAAAATTTAAATTATAAAAAGGTATATAGTCCCCAATTGGTTATCCAATACAAAGTGGTCATCCCTGAAATTATAATTATATATACAGAAACACTAAACACACACATATGATATAATGCAGTATAATATGAATAATATATAATATAATATAATAATAATATAATATAATAATAATGACAATAATAATCAAAGAGTAAGAGGCCAGTAACTTGAGAGGAGGTGAAGGGGAATGAGAGAGGTTGGAAGGAGGGGCATGGAAGGGGTTGAAGGGAACAAAGTGAAGGGGGATAATTTAATTATATTTTAATTAAAATTTTAAAAAGAAATATAGCTCTATGAAATGTTCTAAGTAACTTTCAGGCTTACAAATAACCTTACTTAGGAGTAAAAATAGGAATAACTTTTACTGATTTTATCATCACAAAATTTATCACTTTTGTTGTTAAAAGATGTTATAGAAAAACAANGGCGTATGATAAAATGGGATTGGGAAGCACAGTGTTATGAGGGAATCCATCCTGTGATATCCACAGACAGATATATTTTAGGTTTATCTTTTGTCAGTAAGCTCTGACTTTTTGAGTAGTCCAATGGAAGTTGAGAAAAGTCACCAGGTGACTATATTTGCAAAGTGACCTATGTGGAAGAGCTTAGACTACAGTAGTTCAAGAGTAGTTGGATTCCCACAGATGCCACTGAAAATGTTTATGTTTAAAAAGCAATCTTGCATCTAAAACAGACCTGCAAGCTTGGAGCGGTCAGGGCAAAGANCTGCTCAAATACGGCTCATTCCTTAAACTGAAACTGTGGAGGAAATGGACTACTTCATAACTAAGACTGTTTTACACAGAAAATGAAAGTATCAAGGGAGCTGGAAAATTATTGTCTAGTATCTGAAACAGGTGCTAAGTTATTTATACCCAACTCTGAAAATAGGACGAAAGTAGCTGAAAAGCACAGGGAGAAAAAAAAAAACATTGCTTCCATGTTATGAGACTTTTACAAAACAAAGATGACTTCCAAAGTGTGTGTTCTAACTGAATCTTCAAAAGTGACAANGGAACTAGGAAGAGGGCTCAGTGAGTAAAAGTGCTTGGCACACAGCATGAGGACCTAAGTTTGGGTCCAAATACCCACTCAAATAGTCAGCTATAAATGACCGCATNAGCCTGGAACCCAAGCACTGACAGGAAGCTCACTGGGGCTTGCTAGCTGCCAACTTAGCTCCAGGTTCACTGAGAGGTGCTGTCTCAAGAGAATAAGACACAGAGTGATAGAACAAGACACCAAATGTCCCTCTCTGGTCCCATGTACTCGGGAGCATGCACATGCAAATACTCATGCATATATATATATATACATATATGTACTGTATTTGCATATTCCATGCACATACACACACACATTCATACACGCAGTGACAATGCTTGAGCTAGAAGATAACTCAGATGTTTTCTATTTTTGAGTTTCTTGATTTGTTATTCTATAGAATTCCTTGCTGAAAAGGAAGACATAGAAGCATTCTACTCTTAGCCAGCGTGATCTGGGTCACCAATAGCACAATAACCTTAAGCAGCTCTTTAATAGTTACATTTTTTAGGTCAATTCAAAGATGCTACTATTCAGACTCTATGGGGAGGAGCNTTAAAATCTGCATTGAAACAACATCTATGCAATCATAAGANGAACCTCAGACTTTTCTACTTGTTTGTCAGCTTAAGCATCTGAGCTGTAGGCTGGTTCTGCAGGCCATTATCCACCCTTCCTTATTGGCAACATCTCTTTGTGTTTTAGATTCCTTGGCCTTTCATACTTCAAAGGATGATGCTTAAGAGAAAGAGAAAATAAGTGCAAAAGTCTCAGTGCTCCCCACATAAAACAGTTGCTGTTGGATGCCATTCATTTTCTTTTGTCGCCCATAAATATGGGGAGAAAAAAGAAAAGAAAATCTGCAAACAATAGTTCCACATAAAAATAATAAGTTTTGCTAAAATATCTTATTATGTAAGCATCCCCAATGCTATTCATATCTATGGATGTCTTATGAAATATTCAGTGTCTGTAACTCGGAATACAAGTGCATAGAAACATCAAAAGGACCTTCACAGTATTACACAAGCAAAAAGCTACTTAGCAGTCTAACTCTCTCTGTTTTAACAAGGAGCCCAGGGATGCCTATAACAAACCACTGAATGTGGGCTCAAGTTAAATTTAAAACTTCTCCAATCTCAATACCTCACTTCCAAAGTCCTTATTTGAATCTTGAATCTTGATGTCAGTTTCAGCTACCTAAAAGTGCACACCCTGCAGACACAGGTCCCATCTTCACTCTTATAGAGACAATAACCGATGCCGTGTCTCATCTACCTTTTAGGGCTAGTGAAAAGTTCCTCCTGGTCCTGCTTCCTCTCCCCTATAGTCAGCATCAAATGGGCTGACATAACATGGAAGGGAATCCATGCTATTAAATGTCCAAACATCACTTGAATCTTAAACTGGGATTTTGGACATCCTGTACTTTGAAGGACCAAGTCCTGAACGATGAGCTTCCTGCTGCTGTGACCACAAATTACATCAAGTCAAGTACCACAAATTCCCCATACACATAAAGATGATTCTCCAAGAAGTTTTATTTTCTTGTCTAGAGATTCAAGCATGTAACTACTAATGACTAGAGAGAAGCAGTGACTGTGTTAGANAAAGGTGCGGGGCTCAGGAGAGTTCAGTTGTTAAAGTACTTGCCTTGAAGACATGAGGAGCTGAGACTGACCCTAGAGAACCCACAAAAAAAGACAGACATGCTGCCATGTTGCTGGATTTTGTTTTTGTTTTATACTTTTTGGGGGTCTATCACTCAGCTCCCAAATAAATACATGAAGACTTACTTTTACTCATGAATGCCTGACTTTAGTTTGGCTTGTTTCTAGCTAGCTTTTCTAACTTAAATTAACCTATTTCTCTTCTTCTGTGTTTTGCCTCTGGGCTTTTTACCTTTCTTTATTCCATATGTCTTTCTTTCCTTCTTACTCCATGGCTGGCTGGCTGGCAGTGTGGCTGTGTGGCAGTGTGGCTGTGTGGCTGTGTGGCTGTGTGGCTGTGTGGCTGTGTGGCTGGCCCCTGGTGTCCTCCTCGCCTCCTTTTCACTCCTAGCTCATCTCTTGAGCCTACATTTCTCCTCCCATTTATTCTCTCTGCCCACCAGCCCTGCCTATTTCTCTCTCCTGCCTAGCTATTGGCCATATTATTATTAGACCAATAGCTCTTTATTAGACCAATCAAGTGTTTTAGGCAAGCAATGTAACATATCTTTAGAGAGTTAAACAAAAGCAACATAAAAGAATGTAACACATCTTTGCATCATTAGAGTAATGATGTGTAGAATAAGAATGTAACACGTCTTAAACTAATATTCCACAACATTGCCATATGCCTGCAATCCCAGAGCTGGAGAGGTAGAGTCAAGCAGATTCCCAGAAGTTACTGGCCAGTCTACTTGGGGAGTTCCATGCCAGTGAAATACTATGCTCAAACAAACAAAAGAAAGAAACAGAGAGAGAGAGAGAGAGAGAGAGAGAGAGAGAGAGAGAGAGAGAGAGAGAGAGAAGAGAAAGGAAAAGGGAAAAAAAGAAAAGAAATTACATGGCTCCTTAGGAACAATTATCCAAGGTTGTAGTCTCATCTCCATAAGCATGTACACATACATGCATATGCACCCACATGCATATACAAACATACACATGTGATGTATACTGATGCACAAAAAAAGAAATGCAATAAAATGAGTGGCAGCAGATATTCAAACTCCATGCTGTCACATACTCATTGTGTGTGCTTCCTTTCTCCAGGTAGCACTGCCTCCACACACAAAATGACACCTTGCAGTTAAATGACTTTATTGTTCATCCCAGTGCCAGGCTCTTATGAAGTTGTTTTTTTTTTTTCACTCTTCCGTGGTCATCCTTCTTATGATTAAAATCATGTCCTTCTGAGGAAAATTTTAAAATCACAGTCACATTATAAATGTGAAAAAGCCTTTGGGGTCCTAATCAAGAAGTCTGAAAGGGTCAAGAAGGTGACATAAACACCTTCAGAACAGCACCTTTTTCTTACTTTAATAAAATGTGCATCAGCCTGGCTTGAACACTGAATAGCAATTAGAATTATTGTCTGCATGAAGTTGCTTTCAAACCACTTTCTAGATATAGGATCTATAGTGAAACATAAAAAAGGTTTTTCTGCAGTGCCCAAACTGGTTGTGAATTAAAGGCCATACTAAGTCCTTCTTAAAAACAGAAGAGCAGAATAGGTGTTTGGCTAGTCAAACTGAGGAAAAACAAATAACCAAGAATAAAGGGATATTTTGAAATAACAAACTGAAGAAGAAATATAATGCTATCAACAAATAGCTTATAAGAGCACAGATAGCTTACATGTGCTTAGATATGCCTGGAACTAGAAAGNCAGCCAACTACCTAGGGTTAGTGAGGTCATAGACCTTAGAGGAGAACCTACTACCACTATGGTGCAGAATATTTGTTTATACTGTGTGAAGATGTGTCATTATGATTAGTTTAATATAAACCTGAATGGCTAATAGCTATGCAGGACAGAATAGGTAGGACTTTCAGGAAAAGAGAGAAACTTGGGATGAATCTTGGCCCGCAAGGAAGATGCCAGCAAGACATGGAAGGAATCCAACATACAGAATGAAAGAAAGGTAAAAATCCACAAAGCAAAATGTAGATTAATAGAAGCAGGTTNATTTAAGTTATAAGAGCTAGTGGAACAAGCCCAGGCTGATGGCCAAGCTTTCATAACTAATAATAAGTCTCCATGTTGTTATTTGTAGGCTGGCAGGCCAAGGAAGTCCAGTGAGAAAGCTTACTACACCACCATGTTACTAAATCAGTGTAAGTCTTAAGTGCACTCTAAGACTAAGCCTTAGACTCACAGATGAGTGTAGCTCTCATCTCTCTATCAAAGAAGTTTCTTACTAGAGCAGAGATGATTATAGAAAATCACAACTGGTCACGATGCAAAGGTCAACTGATTGTGGGGAGCCCAGCCCCAGTGGATACAACACAGCTCCTATCCCCAAGGCTCAAGGAACACCACAGAAGGGAGAAAGATGAAGACTGTAAGCAGAGGACCCGGAATTTTAAAGTAAGATTGTGTCTCCTAAAGAAGCTACACCCGTATTACATCAACAATATGGCTGCCTAAACAAGACCTGAACAATGACAATGCCAACAGCACTGCTAATGTGTCTAGGGCCCCACCCCTAGACAAAGAACTACAGAAAACTAATGACTACTAAGAGAAGGAGAATTGGTGTTTCCTAAGGATGATCTCCCTAACTTCTTACTCAGTGGTCAACCCTGAAGCAATATATACCCAAGCACAACACTAAATAGACTCAGCAGGCTGTGTTTATACATGGATATATATATATATATATATATATATATATATATGTGTGTGTGTGTGTGTATATGTGTGTGTGTGTGTGTGTGTGTGTAGAGAGAGAGAGAGAGATTTATAATTATATAATTTATATATGATTTATAATTGTATAATTTATATATGATTAATTTAAATCAATATATATTGATATATATAAATCAAAGAAAAGAGGCCATAATTTTTATTATATCTTTTATTTTTGAGATTATAATATAAATACATCATTTTCCATTTCTCTTAACTTCCTCCAAACCATCCCATATAAAGGCCATCAATTTGAGAGTGAGTAAAGAGAGGATGAGAGGGGACATGGGAGGGATTGGAAGGGGTAAATGATGTAATCATATTTTAATTAAAATTTTTAAAATATTTATTGAAAACACACATGCATACCTCTAATGGGGGAAAATTATTAAGGCAACTCCACGTAGTTAACTGAAGGTTTATTTAGGGATTTAGGGCAACTTACAGTAAGTAAAGGGGTAGGTCACAGGGTCCAGGAGAGGTGAGGTGCAGTCCAGCGGTGTTCTCTGAAGAACTCTGCTTAGTCCACCCTCCAAAGTCCGTGATCCAGGAACCAAGAGCTCTGGCACCGACTGCCCGACTTCTTAAGGGCTCCTCATTCTTAACAGCTCCTCTCTAGGCTCCGCCCCCGGGGGGAGGTCCGAGGTAGGCATGGCAGTTACCAGAAGCCTCAGTAAGGGTTATGCTTCCAGGTCATAGCTGGAACTGCTGCCCACTACATACCTCCAATACACTCTCAACTTTAACACAAATCATGTTGGAACAACTTACTAACCATTCAGAGAAATAAGAGAGTCAAATTACAGTTTTTTCCCTAAAGCCAAAAAGTACTAGATGAATAAAAGACTTGAATATAAGAAAATCATTATAAAAACTCTAGAATAGAATAAAAATGTATATTTTAGTACCTCAAAGTTGAAAAGGCTTGTAGAAACAGCAAATACAAAATCCAGGATTATAAAATAAAATATTCATTATGTAAAGAAAAGATTGACTACATAAATACTAAAAANTGTCTGCAAAGAAGAAACTCAAACAAATCTGACAAACTGGAGGAAATTATGCAATATACATGACCAAGAACTAATACCCTCAATAGATAAAGAAATATGCACAATAAAAAAGAAATAGCAGGAAGATTTTAAAAGCCATAAATATGGGGTATACAGAGAAATAAACACATATGACTTCTAGACATTTAAAAGGATGTTGAAATTTACAACTGAAAAAGTACATATTTCAATGCCAATATAATATTTTAATTTATCAAATTATCACAGTGAAAGAGTTGATGATATTTTGCTGGCCATGGGGAAGATGCACACTCTCTCATGCCTAAATGATGGTAAGTTAGCATACATTCTTTGTACCACATTAAAATCCTCACAGCCTGAAAAAGGACTGTCTTTCCTAAGAATCTGTACCATGGCTACACAGATGGGTATGAAGCAGGCATTTAGAAGTTGCTTTTGCAGAAAAGGATTTACCCCTCACTTGGTGTGCAATGCAACTAAACTTGATAGAAGCTGGGCCTCTCTGCCTGCTATTTGTTCCTGTCTGCTTTGCTTTGGGTCACCTGGTCACCTCTGCAGGTCAGCATATTAGCTCCTCAAGGACAATCTGTCTAACCTACATCATGCCCTCTCAGGCCTCAAAGCAAAATGAAAAGTCATTGCCTTCAACCTCCAGTAACATTAGATCCTGGGTACAGCAGAGCCTTGCAAGACATATGCCTCTGCATACCACCATCAGACGAGGACGATTATCCATGGTGGTGAAGCTGCACCCTAGAGCAGAGGTAACTGTCACCAAAAAGCCAGACTGATCCCATGTGACAACTGTGAGAGGACTTCTTTGGAACAAAGAAAGACCAGCCAGACCACACTTTGACTAGTACAACTTAATTGTGCACACTGCTTGTCCCCAGCCCAAACATTTCTCCATTTAAATCAAACTCATGTTAATATATGGAAGATGGACTTATGGGTACTCACTGCTTTAATTGGCATTTGGGAATGGGTACTGAGCCAAGCCTGTTGGAGCTGCTGGAGCCCTCAAAATTCCAGTTACAAGTAAATATATGTAATATAAGAAACTATATTATAAAGAGCATTAATGTGTATCACATCACACACAATGTGTAAGAGAATACTTAAATAAACTACAGGAGACTCACATGAGGAAATACCATGCAGATCCCAAAAAACATAGCTAAAGAAATGTAAGCCAGACCAATATTGACATTAAAGAATTATTAATTCTAATTATAACCTGTCCAGGAGAACACAAAACTCTACCAATAATGCAGATAGAAATGGAATAGATAGGATATAGTTCTGGAAAAGTGTTTTCTAGATACAGCAGGGAAAGAATTTTCTACATTAGGAAGCAGCTGAAGGTTGGAAACACCCATGTGAGTAGAAGGTTTGAAAGCCTCCTGTTGCCTTTATGCAGAACCCTGGGCACCTTCGCCTGCCACAGAGCTGCTGAAGATACTTCCTGTGTTGTGAACAGAGGTTGCCCTGGTTACCGCTGCTTCCGCTCTTCCTAGAACTTGCTGGATGGAACCACCATTCCAATTATACCTGCTGCTGTTCTGAGGTTACCCACTCAGCTTGAGCACACAAGAATGGCTGTAGTCCATCATCACAACATGAACACAAAGTTCTCAAAAGAANAANAGAAATGGCTAAAGGAATTTCTCAGAAAATATTCACCATCCCTAGCAATTAGGGAAATGCAAATCAAACAACTTTGAGATTTCATCTCATCCCAGTCAGAATATCAAAGATCTCTCTCCTTAGTTTATAGACACTACCCTCTCTGCTTTCTCTCTGAGTCCTCACCAGGCCTATTGGAAATAGGTGAATTTATTTTTAGCTTTTTGAGAATTCTCCACACAGATTTCCAGAGTGGGTGGACGAGTCAGTTTGCAATCCTGCTAATAGTAAGAGGGTTCCCTTTTCCCCACCCAACCCCCCTACAACAGATTTTGCTGGTTGTTTTGTTGACTTTTGCCATTTTTTTTCTTATTTGAGAACTCTGTTCAAATCCTAAGCCTATTTTCTGAATTGGTCATTTGTTGTTGTTTTGACTCTCTCTCTCTCTCTCTCTCTCTCTCTCTCTCTCTCTCTCTCTCTCTCTCTCTCTCCTCTCTCTCTCTCCTCTCTCTCCTCTCTCCTTTATATGTTCTCAATATTAATCCTTTTTCAGATGTATAGCTGGCCAAAAGGTTCTCTCCCATTTGTGGGCTTCTAATTATAATTGATATGGGACTGATTTCATTCTTCTGTAGACATTGTTTTCCCAGTACTANTTGTTGAAAATGCTTTATTTTCTCTAGAGTATGTTTTTGACATCTTTTTCAAATATTAAATGGCTGGAGTAACTCATGTTTGATAAAAATGAATCACAAGAGGTTAAACGGGAACCATGA
>LZPO01076316.1:9056-20639 GCA_001675575.1 Neotoma lepida
GGGCCCCATATCTCATGCCTTTCTTTTGTGTAGTTACTTGAGTTGTGATAGAGAGAAGTAGAAAATCTTTGATAGGCTAAATGATTCTTCTTGCATTGAGAAATCGAGTCAGGAATACCATTTATAAAAATTGTTTTGTCTTCTATACTATACCTTGAATATTTANCTTTCTTTAAGAATGCCATAAAAGAACAAGTGGTGGTCTTTAGTTATAATAAAATAATCTCCTTTCTCTGAATAAAAATTTTATAATAAAATAATTATGAACTTGCTGACTTACTAAGAAAATTTTTAATTAGTGTTTCATTGAATATATAGGAACAACTTAATAATGACTTGAACAAGAATAAATTCAAAACAAATATGAGATTAAGAAAAAGAAATAAAGAATATTGCTTTATTAATAAATTCTTAGAAAGCACGTAGAAAGAAAATAATGCATGAGAAGGGACTTTGAGTATTTTTTTAATGTAAATTTGCGAATCAGGAAATTCTCTGCCTAATTAGAAAATCTCTGAATCTTTTGCACTTTAACATATTTATATTCATTTTTTTAAAAACTGTACAAATGGAATAGGAAGTTCAAAAAAATAAAAATAAAGCCCACAGTTTTTAATGATTCTATCTCTTGGAAGAGAAAGTTTTACAGTTGGAGGGAAGTAAAGACTTTGCCACTGTGAGAGGAAAAGGTAAAAGAAAATCAGAAGAAAGGAGAGCAGAATACAGATGGATCACAGTTAAATGGTGCACAGAGTAGGAGGCACAGACTGAGATAAGAAGTACAGGATAGACTCATGATTACATCTCAGGTGCATGAGCAAGACCGGCAGCTAAGAAGTCGAGAATAATAGAGTTTTAGATTATGTGAGCATATTCAAAAAAAGAGAGATGTAGCACAAATGATTTACACTTAGAATATTAGCAGCTATAGAGTAAGTTGAGGCAAAGATGCTATGATGGAGCAGGATAAATATTTTTGTTGTAGTGAAATACGTTGTTGCTGTTGAAACTACTCAAATCTACCATTGTAGCTAAAACAAGACATAAATAATAAATGAACAAATGTGTATGGCTATATTCCAACAAAATTGCATTCACACAAATAGGCAGTAAGCCCACCAAACTCCTGTCAGAAAGGGAGGATTTCAAGAATACATGGTTGAAATTGCTTGTTTTTACTTCTGGCTGCATTTTCAAGCCAGTAACTTGAAAGCATGAGTTTAAAAACTAATGTCAATATAATTTTTAATTTCTAAAACTTCTTCAGACTGGAGAAGTTTGAGAAAGGGAAATTGACATTGTAATAGATGAACAAAACAAAGTAAATAAATGGTAGTCAATCTTAAGAAGAACAAATAAAAATATGTTTTTCCTTATAGAATTCTAAGTTACTATGTTAGAATTAATGAGTGTTTGAAAATTATAGCAAATTATTTTGAAGAACATCTGTTTTCTTGGTTTTTGGCAAATGTATTGTTCCAATAAATGAATAATAAGATTTACTGGATTTACTGATGTTTCTTTGGGATCTTGCTATCANCCAATTAGCTAAAGATTGGTCTTACTGGCATACCTAATGGTAAAGTTACTATAATATGTACTGATATCCAACCATTAATATTTCCTTTCAAATGAGCAAGATTTCAGAAATCTATGTACTGTTATATTGATAAAAACAATAGTCTATAGTTAATATAAAATATAAAACATATCTGTCACAAATGCAATAGAAGCATCACCCATAATGAAGTAGTCAAGTGGTTAGGAATTTTCTGATCCCTCTCTTTGATTATAAATTATTTATTGCATTCATTACAGTCATTAATGTTGTTATCTATACACAGTTTAAAATAGGAATAGTTCTTCTTGCTGTGAAATTTCAAGTGCACAATACAGTGTAACATAATAGCCTGCACCATGATTTGTCCTGTTCTATGGTTGTCATAGTTACGTTTCTCATTGCTGTAGCAAAATAGCAAACAAAAGCTACTAAAAACTGTTAGAGCTTATTTTTCATCTCAGTTCCAACATGAAGTCCATCATGGTGGAGAAAGTCATGCTGTCAGGAACATGGGATGCCAGGTCACATGCATCCATAGGTCAAGAATTATAGACAGGTGAATATTTATGCTAAGCTAGCTCTCTCTTTTTTATTTAGAGCAGNAGTTCTCAACCTCCCTAATGCTGTGACCCTTTAATATAGTTCCTTATGTTGTGATATCCCCAACCATAAAATTTTATTTGCTGCTACTTCATAACTCTATTTGCTATTATTATGAGTCAGAATGTAAATATCTGTGTTTTCCAATGGTCTTAGGCAATCTCTGGGAAAGGGTCATGACCCACAGCTTGAGAACAACTGATTTAGAGTATGTTTGGGACAAAGAAACATACTAAACAGCTAGTCACATTGAGCATTGGTCTTCTCAACTCAATTAACCAAATCTAGATAATCCTCACAAGCATGAACAGAGAGAACTCTGATAGATGATTCTAGATCCTGTCAAATTATAACCAATGTTAATCATCACCNTAATGTAAATTTTTAAACCTGACCATGCACATTTCAATAAGATATCTAATAATTTTCTATTTTATTCTTGTCTTATTTAGGGTTTCTNTTGCTGTGAAGAGACACTATGATCATGGTAACTCTTATAAAGGAAAACATTTAATTTGAGGCTAACTTACAGTTCAGAGGTTTAATTCATTATCAGAATGGAAGGAAGCATAGCATGATGCAGGCAGACATGGTGCTGAAGAAGGAGCTAATAGTTCTACATCTTGATCTGTAGGCAACATGACGAGAGAGTGACACTGGGCCTGGCTTGAGCATCTGAAACCTCAAAGTCCACCCCCTGTGACANACTTCCTCCAACAACACCACATCTACCCCCAAAAGACCACACATCTAATAATGATACTCTTTATGGGTGGTACTTTAATTCAAACCACTACATTTCTGTTATGATGACATTCTCAAAGATAAATGAATAATGCACAGTCTTACATCCTTTTTCATTATCAATAGCTGGTTCTAAATGACACCATGTTTTCAGGCTGTTGTATTTTGCTGTGCCCCAAATGAATATTTGTAAAGAAAGAGGGATCAGGAGATAATAACTGAATGAAATACAACATCTTTGTGCTTCTCCATATCACCAAACATGAGTAAATGCCAAAAATCTTAAAACAAACAGACTTGGATTAATAAAAGAGTCCCATACTTTACTTTCCTACAAATATTTAACATTTGGTAACAAATGTTTAAAATTTGAAATCATAGTTTTAATAACATGGTATTTTTTACATTATTTAATTATTTTTGAGAATTTCACACATGATTATTATATGTATACCATTTCTACTACACATCACAAATTCTTGCTCCTAGTTCCTCTTGTGTTACCCTACTCTTTCTCAACTTTATGACAACAATTAAAATTATTGGTACATATACATATATATATATTTATAACTACAACCTAATGTGTCTTATGTAAAATTTAAATATATATAAATGTTAAGGAATGACTATTGGAATTAGATAACTTATTGTGGGGCTCATGCCTAGAGAACACTTAGTCTCCCTGTCTTAGCAGTCATAAATTGCTTATAGCTCTTTGTCTTTGGATGGGGCATCATGACACTTTCCTCATCCATGTTGGTATGTCAAATGGAATAGTCAATATACAAATCTTATTTAGGTGAACATATTCCTAACATTTCCCAAGCACAAACAAAATCACATATAAAAGATGCTATCTCTCAGCAGAGGTTCTGGTCTTCCAGTTCTTAAACTTACCTCTTCTTCATTTTCCTTGAGTCTAAGTGTAAGGGTTGCATTAGAGATGAATTAATGGGTCTGGCATCCCACAGTTACATATTCTTTGCAAGTTGACCAGTTGTTGATCTCTGTGATAGTTGTAAAAAGAGTCTTCATTGAAGAGAAGTGAAACCTACACTTATCTTTAGATACAAGGACAGCTATTTTAAACAAAGTTAGAAAGCTACAGTTTTTTAGCAAAATTCTAATCGTGGACTGTTTTCTGGGATTTATGACCTCATCAGGTGTGGGTAGTTGGTCAAGTTTGCAGTACTAGACATGGATTGCCTCTAACTGTGCAGGGTTTAGGTCCAATGAGAGAGCTGTTGGTTATCCAAAGATAAATGTTCTATTATTTCATTTGAGGAATGTCTTATCAGGCTGATCATTGTTGTGGTTCCTAGATGGAATAAGACTATTGATGGTCCTTATTCCCTGGTATGTTGAATAGCACCTCCAAATGCTATGAGAGCCAGTCCTCAGAAAGGATTGCCACTCTGTTCACAATTGTTAATAAATGTAAACAACCTAAATGTCCTCAATTGATGAAAGAGTAATGTAAATATAGTATAGATAAATAAAATAATTCTNTTCAGCTGTAAATAGGATCAAAGACCTCAACATAAATCCAGTTACACTGAACCTGATAGAAGAGAAAGCAGACATCAGCCTTGAACACATTGGCACAAGAGACCACTTCCTAAATATAACAGTAGCAGAGACACTGGAAGCAACACTTAATAAATGGGACCTCCTAAAACTGAGAAGCTTCTGTAAGGCAAAGGAGACAAATAAGTAAATGAGTAAATAAGACAAAATTACAGTCTGCAGAATTGGAAAAGATCTCCTTAACCATACATGTGGCAGAGGGCTGATCTCCTAAATATATGAAGAATTCAAGAAACTAGACATCAAAATACTAAACAATCCAATTAAAAAAATGGGTGAAACAGAGAATTCTCAACAGAAGAATCTCAAATGGCCAAAAGACATTTAAGAAATTGCTCAACATCCTTAGTCATCCAGGAAATGTAAATCAAAATGACTCTGAGATATCATCTTACATCTGTCAGAATGGCTAAAATCAAAAACATTGAAGACAGATTATGTTGGAGAGCATGTGGAGCAGGGGGAACACTCTTCCACTGTTGGTGGGGTGCAATCTTGTATAGCCACTTTGGAAATCAGTATGGCGGTTTCTCAGAAAATTGGGAATCAATCTACCTCAAGACCCAGCTATACCACTCTTTGGCATATACCCAAGGAATGATCAATCATACCACAAGGACACATGCTCAACTATGTTCATAGTAGCATTATTCATAATAGCCAGAATCTGGAAGCAACCTAGATGCCCCTCAACTGAAGAATGGATCAAGAAAATGTGATACATATATACAATGGAGTGCTATTTAGCAGTGCAAAACAAAGACATCATGAAATTTGCAGGCAAATGGATGAAACTAGAAAATATCATCTTGAGTGAGGTAACCCATACTCAGAAGGACAAACATTGTATGTACTCACTCATAGGTGGATACTAGATATGAAGCAAGGGATAACCAGACTACAACCCACAACTCCAGAGAAGCTAGCTAACAAAGAGACCCCTAAGAAGGATGCATGGATCAATCTGGGAAGGAGAAATAGATGAGATCTCCATTAGCAAACTAGACATGAAGGCAAGCAATAGAGGGTAGGGGGTGGAGGATGAGAATANAAGGGAACAGGATGGTCAATCTGGAATAGGGACGGAGTGGGAGAGCAACAAAAGAGATACCACGATAGAGGGAGACATGGGGATGGGGAGAAACTGGGTGCTAGGGAAGTTCCCAGGAATCCCCAAGGATGACCCCAGCAACAGTGGAGAGAGTACCTGAACTGGCTAACCCTAATAATCAGATTGGTGAATACCATAACTGTCATCATAGAGCCTTCATCCAGTAACTCATGGAAGCAGATGCAGAGATTCAGAGCCAAGCAACAGGCTGAGCTCCAGGAGTCCAGTAGAAGAGAGAGAAGAGGGATTACATGAGCAAGGGACATCAAGATCATGATGGGAAAACCTACAGAGATAACCAAACCAAACTAGTGGGAAATCATGATTTTTAGACCAACAGCTGTGGAGCTTCCATGGGACTGGACTACACCCTCTGCATAAATTGTATAGCTTTGACCTGCTTAAGGAGCCCCTTGGCAGTAGGATCAGGATCTATCCCTGGTACATGAGCTGGCTTTTTGGAGCCCATTACCTATGTCGGGAAACCTTGCATAGCCTTGATGCAGGGGGAGGGCCTTGGACCTGCCTCAATTGAATGTACTAGGCTCTACTAACTCCCAATGGGAGGCCTTACCTTGTCTGAGGAGGGAATGGAGAGGTGTTGGGGGGAAGACTAGGGGGGAGTAAGGAAGAGAGAGATCTGTGGTTGGTATGTAAAATGAATAAAAAATTCTTAATAAAAAATTAAAACGTGCAAGTAAATTGATTGAATTATAACATTTCCTAAGTAATGTAACACAAACTCAGAAGGACAATTGCCACCTGTCCTCTATTTCTTAATCTTAGCTTTTAATTTTTAGATATGTGTATACAGCCTGAAGAAAACACAAGAGCCATGGATAGAAGAGGATCATGGTAGGAGGTGGGAGAAAGAATTTTAGAGGGATGAATAGTAGTATAAAGGTGGCATGAAAAGAGAGACTGGAAAAATAGAGGTGAGTATGATCTTAGGATCATGCAGAGGGAGAAGAAGGAAGGACATATAAGTTATATTAAGGATGTTTGAAAAAGCCATAGGACATACAGACTACCAATTTACTAAAATAGCATAATTCCTAACTGTATCCTAAATACTTACCCTTATGCCCACAGATAAGTACAGCTCTCATCCCTCATCAATGAAGCTTCTCTTTGTAGGAGACAGAGACCATCACAGAAAATCAAAACTAGTTAAAATACAGAGAACATCTGTTCATGCGGTGTCCAGCTCCAAGTGACACAACACAACTGCTGCATCCAAGGTTCAGGGAATATTACTGTAGAGGGGGTTTAAAGATTGAAAAAGCCAGGAAATTAGAAGTCTGCTGTGAAATTATGTCTCTTAGAAATGTCAAGAAAGCTATGCTTATGATAAAAGATCAATATAATAATGTTTTATTAGTGACTGCCCCCCAAGCCAAGCAACCTCTATCTCAGGGACTTCATCAGTGCCCCCATTGAAAACTATCATCCTCATTGGGCATGCTGACAATGACCTCCACAGAATAGAGCAGGAGACCCTCACTTGAGTATCCAGCTATTTCCTAACACCTGGAAGTGCATCATTGCCTCAGCACAGGGGCAGGACAGTCTAATGTATACTGGCTACAGAAGACTAGACCAAGAGCTCTATTTATATAGCTATGGGAAGTCCTTATTGGTATTGAATAAGACTTTTCAGGAGTGGCTTGTTGTGGGAGGGGTGCCCACAGCCATATAATTAAACCACCATCTTTGCTTTGTAAGGAAGCATCATATATTAATGGGTTCCCTAACATGAACTTTGGTTGAATTATGTCTATATTTGTCATTGGAAACATGGGGAGATGCATAGAAATTGGCTTATATGTCCCCAATGGTAGGAATTTAGCAACATTGCCTAATAAAGGCCAGAATACTGATAACAGAAATAGGTACTCTAACATTAAAAGTGGTAAGTCATGGGGCCCCAATACTAGATAGAGAAACTATAGGCAGCTAAGTCAAGCTAAGATCAGGAATGATAGTTTTCCTTGGGAACGAGCCCCCTAATGGGTTATCAAATACTAGTGGTCAGCATAAAAGTAACTCTACATAAAAGTAACATCAAATACAGCAAGCTTGATTTACATATGTAAGAGTGTGTGTGTGTGTGTGTGTGTGTGTAACAATAACTATAGAAAACGAGAACATGAACTTGGGAGCAATTAAGGGGAGTAGTAATAGAGTGTTAAAAGGGGGAAAATACAGGAAGAGTTGGAGGGAAAATAAGAAAAAGGAGATGGTAAAATAAAAATAAAATTTAAAATTAAAAGTTAAAAATCATAGAAAAACATTATTTTATTATATAACTTTAAAATACATATGGGATTACACTACACAGGGTGATAATGCTCCCATAAAAACTATGGCTTACCTAAAAAAAAAAAATCTAGTGCCAGACAGGGAAGGGAAACTTTTTTTAGCATGTGTATGCCAGGGGAGTCAGAGTAACTCTCTATCAGTATAGGACAGAGCACTGCCCTTACTTGCATTCCAGATCTTGAGGATTTTGCAAAAGACACCATATACTTTGATCACAAGATATGGAATAGTTGAACTGGTAGCATTGTTTAACCCAAAATTCTAGTTAATGAGATGTTTTCTGTTTTCTGCGTGGGGTGGGAACATGGTACATTTTAAAGCCGATAATGACTCATGTTGAAAAAAAAAGGAAAGAAAAGAAAAGAAAAGAAGATAAAGAAGAGTGTGGCAAGCCACAAGAAATGATAGTAGAAGTCCAGCTGTGTATAATAAGCCATACGTTGATTATTAGACCAAGGGCCAGTCAAGTGGAATAAGCCATCTAGCAAGGTTTGGTGTTATACGGCTTAAATTCAGCTATGTCTTGCTATGAACTTCTTGTGCTCATATCCCCATAGAATGTGTGTGTGAGAGTTTCCTGCTCCAGCCAGTACTTACTTAAGGTCACTCAGTCAGAGCCTAACTGCAAGTGGCAGATGCATACCTTTGTTTCTTGTGCAAATGAAGCTCAGACATCTAGGTCCCCAGGCTCAGTAGCACTCCAGAGCAATTGACTCAGATAAAGGAGGTATTTACATATCAAGGTGGAGTGATAAGATGAAGAGCATTCCTGGTGAAGGCAGAACCGACAGTGGCCAAGGAGAGAAGAGACAGGCATTATTTGTAGAGGAGACAGAACTGGGTGGCCAGAGAGGAGAAAGGACGGAGTTTCTGTGGAGGGTAAGACAGGCTTCTTGTAGAGTTTTCTGAGGAGTAAGGAGCAAGGAAGACGAAGGAGCAGAGGGCAAAGATGAAGCTGAAAGCATGAGAACCTAGTTGTTAGAAGGGCTTAAGAGGAATCGAGTGTCAGGACGGAACTGAAACTATGTAGACAGGATTTGTTCCCAGAGAAATAAAGTAGACGGACAGTGTGTCTAGATCCTGCTCTGAAGACCTCGACTGAACTGTAGCTGTATAGATAGTTTTGTCTTAGAGGAATAAAGTTAACAGATATAAGAGCATGGTTGTACGTAGTTCCTTTTCCTCAGATGCCCCACGCCGCCGGATGTAGCATCGTCACAGGACAGACAGTGTTGCTAGATTTATTCCTGCTCTGAATGCCTAGATGGAATTAAGCTGTATATCAGACTTGGGGGGAACAGAATTGGTGGTTGATGAATAAACGAGTTGGATGTAAGAGCTCTGTGTATCTGGATTCATTCCCTCGACGACGGTAGCGTCCCTTCTGNGGAGCCTGATTTGGAAAACATGTTATGGGGAGATTTGCTATGAAGTCAGATGAAGAAAGAAAACTCAAACCACTGAATTTGTTTATTTTTCAAGACAAACACAATCTTCCCAGTGGCTAGGTATACAACAAACCTAAGGTTTTTTGTGGTTCTAGGACATTGGCCTTGGCTTGGACACAGATTCACCCAGATCAGAGATCAACTTGGCGACATGTGCTGACTGCACTGCAGTGGAAATTGAGTTCTCAGACTAGACACACCACCACAAGCTGCCTGAATATGAGTACAGGCTTACTAAGAAATCTGTGCAAAAGGACAGGCAGGGCACTTAGTGGCTTTGCTCCCTCTCAATGAATATTCCTTTGATTATTCTCTCTGACNTGAGAACTTTGGACTTTTAATGAAAATACACCCATCCTTTCATTAGCTGAGTACCTCTGGTTAAAGAAAGGATGCTGCTGGCTTGTCCCACATATAGGTAGCAGGAACTCATTGATCATGCCTTCTGTACCTGAATCTGTGCTGAGTCAATTAAGGTGATCAGTGTCATTAATTCAACCCAGAAATAGTCATGCAGCAGCAGTGTAGAAAAGGGTTAGCACTCAATAGAACTGTTTATAATTTGACTTCATTGGTCCACAGAAGGAAACATCTCTACCTCTAAGTCTAGTAAACTTCTTAACAAGAATCCAGTGTAAGAAAAACAGGATGGTCCTCTAGATTCTCATCAATAAACAACATTTATTTTTATTAAAACAGAAATGAAGTTTGTCACGTACAGAAAGCTTTCCTGGACCTCTCTATACAGCCAAAAATTGACCATGAACTTTCAATCCTCCTGCCTCTCCCTGTCAAGTCCTAAAATTACAGCCTTGCAATAGCANATCTGTTTCCTGTGGTGCTGTTGATCAAATTCAGTGCTTCCTTATTGTGAGAGAAGCATCCTATCTACTCAGCTATATTCCCAGTACAAGAGATGATGTGTTATTGCTGTTTGATACAAGGTCTCACTATGAAGCTCTGACTGTACTGGAACTAACTTTGTTGACAAGGCTGGCTTTGAACTGAAAAAGATCATTCTTCCTCTGACTTCTGAGTGCTTGGATTAAGGCTGTGCACCACCACTCCAGACACAATAAAGNACTTATAGTGGACTTTGGATCATTTATCTTTTTGTATTTAATTATTTTATGTTGCTTACTTTCATTATGTTTTCCCATAACTTAGGCTGAGATATGTCTTCTCGTTTCNACTTTGGTTCTTTTTTTAACCCCCCTATTACTTACTCTGTTATTGATGTGTATNTATTTATTTATTTGTAATTTAATAGTTTATGCTTTGTTTTTAAGCTCTTTTCCTGTTTGCTGTTATTATGGGTNNATTTTCTTTATTGTTTCTGTGTAGTTTTGTTTTGATGTCTTCTCATTCCACTGANATACAAATACAATTNTAGTTGCAACTGAGACTCAAAGAGAAGATTGATCACTAAAAAGAAACCACTTAGAAAAGTTATTGATCTCAACAGACGCCTAAACCTCAACTTAGAAACATAAGAAATTTGAATAATGCTGCTATGAATATAGTTGAACATGTGTCCTTGTGGTATGTTTGAGCANTCNTTGGGTATATGCCCAACAGTGATATAGCTGGGTCTTGAGGAAGATTGATTTCCAATTTTCTGAGAAATCACCATACTGATTTCCAAAGTAGCTGTACAAGATTGCACTCCCACCAATAGTGGAGGAGTGGTCCTCCTGCTTCATATCCTCTCCAACATAGGCTGTCCTCAGTGTTTTTGATCTTAGCCATTCTGACAGGTATAAGATAGTATCTTACAGGCATTTTGATTTGCATTTCCCTGATGATTAAGAATGTTGAGCAATTCCTCAAATGTCTCTTGGCCATCTGAGATTCTTCTGTTGAGAATTCTCTGTTTAGCTCTGTAGCTCATTTTCTAATTGAGTTGTTAGGTATTTTGATGTCTAGTTTCTTGAGTTCTTTACATATTTTGGAGATCAGCCCTCTGTCAGATGTGGGGTTGGTAAAGATCTTTTCCCATTCTGTAGGTTGTCATTTTGTCTTATTGACTGTGTCCTTTACCCTTCAAAAGCTCAGTTTCAAGAGGTACCATTTATTAATTGTTATTCTCATTGTCTCTGCTACTTGTGTTACATTTAGGAAGTGGTCTCCTGTGCCAATGTATTCAAGAGTACAAGCGCTAGGGAAGTACCTGGGAATCAACAAGGATGACCCCACCTTAGACTGCT
>LZPO01076317.1:39515-52379 GCA_001675575.1 Neotoma lepida
TTTATTAGCTGAGCTTTCAGCTTTCATTCTGCCTTGACCAGGAAAGTAAGCCCAATTTATCAGTGGTCCAACCTCCCAAGCCTGTGTGGTGCAATACTAGCTTCTTACACTGTCAATAGGGTGCATGATGTGAAATTTCCAAATAATCAATAAAAACATTGTGTTGGGGAAAAAAAAGAGTTGCATGAGCACCAATAAAGATACCAAGGTGTTTGTGTTTCTATTATTTCTCACAGATAGAAATGACTAATGGAGATAGTGAATCTTTCTTGTTCACTGTTGTTTTTTTTGCGTCATTTGTATCTGTACTTGGCATCAGTACAAAAGCTCAATAAATATCCTTGNGATGAATGAAAAAATCCTATATATCCACTTTTCTTGTTTTTGACTAGCATAATATTGTTTATTCTTTGAGAATTATATATATATACATAAAACAAATAGTAAGATATATATGTACATACAACAAATATTATATATAACAAATTTTGATCACTGCTCCACTTCTCCAAACTTCTCCCTGATCCTCTAACCTCCTTCCAGATTCGTATCATCTTTATTTTTTCTTTATGACCCACTGAGTCCAGTTACTGCTGCTTGTATGCACTTGGGCATAAGGCCATACAGTGGAGCATGGGCAACCCATGTGAGAGGTCCACATCCGTAGGGAAAACTGATTGTCTCTCCTCATCAGCAGTCAGCTGTCAATATTTTTTAGGCAAATATGGGATGGATTAGGCAAATGGGGGATGGATATGCTTCTCCCTGTTCTGTATTAGGATGATGATGTTCCTGAACCTAGGCTGCCGTGAGCTCCTCAGTGCGACAGCTATGTACCTTCAGAAAACACTATTTGCAGCAGTCCACCACCATATGTAACTACTAAATTTTGTCATGGTCCAAATATTTAAGGAATAACATATTCTGGCTTGTGACCAGATTATTTTATTTTCTATTCTTTTTAAATTGTGCACATAAGTGTGTGTCTGTATGGGGTTTTGTTTGTATGTGTGTGTGTGTATGTGTGCGTGTATGTGAGTGTGTGTCTATGGANGTCAGAAAGTGGAGAGGTACACTTCAGCATCTTTATCACAATTTTAGGAGTTCTCCTTTTGAGGCTGTCACTTTATTTGATGAGGTGTTGGGGTAGGGGTTAGCATAGAAGCTTTCTATGTCCTCTTTTCTGAATTGTTCATCTACAGTCATTGATACCACTACAAAAGTAGCTTCCTTGCTCTTTACAGTCAGTGGGAGCATGGACAACAGACTTTCACATTGTTTCTGGCTACACCATGGACCATGTGGTCTCTAGCATTACCATGTGCCAAGAACCTCTGCTTGGTCTCTGAGGGCAGTATATACCATGGACATCGACACTGCCCTCTGCCAAAACACAGGACACCAACACCATCATAGCCTTTAGTGGCAGCATAGGCCAAGAACGTCAACATGGCCTCCAGGATAACATAGGCCATGGACACTAATATGGACCCCTGAGGCAGACTGGCCCATGTACATCAACATGGCCTCAGGCAGTAGCACAGACCACATACTTCAACATAGCCCAAGGAAGCTACACAGGCCACCCACATCAACATGGCCCTGTGTGGCAGCACAGCCCATAGACATTGACAACATCAACATGGCTTCAGGTGGCGGTGATCCCCATGGCCTTAGGTGGTAACACAGATCAGGGCCATCCATGGTCCCAAATACAGGTCTCAGACACATTATGTACCATAGATACCAACATGGACTCAGGTGGCTGCACATTACAGCACATGATCAGGTGACCACCAACATCAACATGGCCTCTTGAGATCTTGGTGCCTGAATCTCTTTCTGTGTAGCATCTTCTTGCCTAGATATATTTATTGCTTGCTTAGCCATAGGGTAAGTTTATCTTCACCCCTTCACACACTGCTGAACAGTTTCTGAACTCAAATCAATATGCCTTCTCTCCAGGACCACATTATTATTATTTGGTGTCTCTATTTTCTCCCCNAAGTATGTTTTTATTGCTNATTTCCATACTCTTTTTTCTTTTGCCTTCCTTTCACTAAATTTTGATAATCATTCCTAATCTTATTTCCTTTTCTAACATAATGTCCTCCCTTATAAGACTTTTTTTATCTTAAGATCATGAAGATTTTCTTCTGATTTATGTTGAAGGTCCACCACTTTATCATTCACATTTACCTGACAATTGTTTGTGTTTTTTTTTTCCCATGTAGTATGAGGTATAAGCCAAAATTCTTTTTTCCATGTGAATATCAGAGGTTGTTTTCTATGGAGCAGACATATTTCTCTTCAGCTAAGTCTGTGTATGTATGAATCCCTCTGGATTTCATTTGTCCATTTACCTTATATTTATCATTCTGTTGCTTCATGAGTCATATTATTACATATTAGAATCTCTATGCACTTTCCATCTTCTTTAACACTATGTTGACTGTTTTTGTGACTATGTGTTTTTCAGAATATATACAAGAATTGCATTTACACAGAGATCCACAGCCAAGCATTGGGCCAAGCTCTAAGAATACTGTTGAAGACAGGGAGGAAGGATTGTATGAGCCAGGGGAGTCAAGGTCATCACAAGGGAACACACAGAAACAACTAACCTGGGCTCATAGGAGCTCACAGACTCTGGACCGATAGCTAGGAAGCCTGCATAGGACTGATCTGGACTCTCTACATATGCATGGCAATAGCTTAGCTTGGTCTATTTGTGGAACTCCTTGCAATGGGATTAGGGTCTGTCCCTAACCCTTGAGGTGGCTTTGGGAAACCTATTCTTCATACTGGGTTGCCTCACCTAGCTGTAATATAAGGAGGAGTTTAGTCCTACCTCAACTTGACATGCCATGTTTTGTTGACACCCATGGAGAGGCCTGCCCCTTTCTGAACAGAAATAGAGGAGGAATGGATTGGGGAGGTGCAGAGGAATGGCAGGGGTGGGGCACAAGAGGAGAGGAGGGACAGGGAACCAAAGTTGGGATGCAAAATAAGTGAAAAAATTTAATTAATTACAAAAAGAATTCCAATGATATATATATCATTGATTCCATTGATATATATATATATATTGATATATATATATATATCAAAATTGAACAAAATTGAGTCATTCAATTCAGGATACATCCTTCAATTTATTTAGAATTTAAAATTTACCCCAAGTAATGTTTAGTAGACATATAATTTTTTGAGNTTTTTTTNNNNTTTTTTTGGCTATTTCTATGTAGATATTTGATGATACANTATAAATATAAGTGATATAATTTTAATTTATCTTCTAAGTATAATATAGAAATAAAAATTATTTCCTTTTTTATTTTAAATTATCCTCAATGTGTTATTACTATTTATAAATAGCATGATTTCTGATTAGTAACATTAAGTCTGCATTCCTTTTCTTATTACAGCTTTATCTATAATTCTTTTGTCTTACTCTGCGTACTACCAGATTATAATATAGAAATCATGAGAGCATACTTTTGGGTATCTGTTCTCTGCTTTGAAAAGTTTTCTTTGCCTATGTTTTGCCTTATTTAACTAAATAGATAAAATCCATGGCTTAGCAGAAGAGGAGTGGCAACCCTGACTGACTGACTGTATTCACTTCTATTACTTTCTTATTATATAGACTGCTATGTGCTAGACCTCCTGTGTCAAAACAAGACCAGCTTGGTAGCTTAAAGAACATAAGTATATCTTTACACATTTCCAGAGGCTTGAGGTCCGATCCAGTTACCAATTTTGTTTCTAATAAGGCATCTCTCCTTGATTTGTAGTCTGCCTTTTTGTTGTGTCTTCGGATGGCCCTTTCACTATGTGTCCCATCCCTGATGTCTCTTTTCTTTCCTGTAAAGACATCGGTCATACTGGATTAGTGCCGTCTTAATGGCCTCATTTTACTTAATTACCTTTTTAGAGGTTTTAGCTCCAAATATAGTTGCATTGGGAGTTAGAGCTTGAACATATGCTCGGAGGTGGATACATTTCAGTCGCTGACAGCATTTATATATTGTGAAGCTCTACATGGACTCCTGCTGTGAAGCTATGGGGAAGCTTGCAGTTGGTCTTCTTTTTCCTGGCCTAGGTCTTCTGTGTCAGGGGATGTTGCCTTTCATCTCTGCCTGCCTGGCCTGTCGAAATGTTTTAAATGTTTGGTTTTAGGATAATATTAATAACTTTTACTGGATTGGTATTTCCACCTAATTTATTTTTATCATTTTATTTGTACTTTGCTGTGTTTTCACCATTTATTATTCAAAGCAACTTGTAGTTTCTTTCTTACCTAGCTTGGCAATGTTACGAGTTTAATTTATTCATTTAAATGGTATTCTGTGTTCTTGCCATAATCCATATATTAGGGCACTGTTTATATCTCACATAATATGAATATATATGACTGGAAAAATGTCATTTTTCTATGGGCCTTTCAATTGTCCAATACCCTTGATATATTCCGCATTTTTTAAATGTATCCAGTTCATGAACTAGCTTAAAATTTGATTCATCTTGCTGGTTAGCTCTTAGAACCCGATATCCAACTAATTCATTTTCCACCTTTTCACCACACTGGGAGAGTTTCTTTATTTAAATTTCCAGTATTCTATTAATAAAAGAAGTGAAGATGGGTTAAATGCCAAGATGGAATCTCTGTCTCCTTTGTCATAAAGATCTTAGTCTGAAACTTGAGATAAATGGCACATTCTTGTAATCCCTGTGCTTTAGTGGAAGAGACAGGAGGATTGCTGTTAACTTTAGGCAAGCCTGAGTTCCAGTCAGTCTAAATTATAGTATAAGATCCCAAATCTAAAACCTTTAAAACATAAACAATAAACAAAAAAATCATAGCCTTTTAATTGTTGTTGTTTTAAAGCTCTTTGAGGCCATAAATATATCTCTCCAATAGTTTTTCCATATTTTGTCTTTGTTCATGGTGAGAAGTTTCATTTGATACAGGTGAATTTTAGAAATGTAAGTCTCTGGCTTATGTCTTTGATCTTGACTGTTGCGTTGAGATCAAAATGATGGCATGGAGGACAGTGAAGCAGAGTCCTGTGGAAGGCGGTGATCTCAACCATCCTGCAGAGAGAAAACAGAGCTTGGAGAAATTTGGAAGGAAAGGAGGTAGGTCCATAAGGCAGCCTCCAGATTGAACGGTTTACAAGAAAGATACACAGGGCTCAGAAAAAGGTATATTTATGGTGGCAGCTTATTGCAGCAAGAGGGTTTTTGTGAAAACCAGCAACAAGAAAAAAGCACATAAGGAGATTAGAAGAAATCAGAGTTATAGTCTGTTCTCAATGGATATGACACAGAACAAACTAATAGAACATTATCAAAATGCCATATATAACATGACACTCTTTATCTATAGAGCATTCCCAAGGTGTCATGTATAATATGGTACTCTTTATCAGCAGTATAATCTAAGGGGTCAAAGCTCACTCCCATGCCACCCCACCCTCATCCCACCAAGGGTAAGCCAAGGTCCAATCCTGAAGACAAACCCTTCCATGGAGTGTTCAGGGTTTGAACAACCTAATTTATCATGTTAGCCCTCTCCGCCTAGGAGAAATGCCAATTTCCTGCTGGTTGGTTTGGTCTTGAGTGCAGGAAGAATGTACTGAAATGATGTCATTATATCTAAGTGGGCTTAGAAGGAATATTACATTCTCAGTATGGGAGTTGGTGAAGTTAAAGAGTCTATTAAAACATCTAAGAAGGAGTGGTAATCACATAGTCAGAATTGCAAGGTAAAAACTTTTAGAAAAAAGATATAATTTCNATAACTATAATTGCGTATTGACTGTTTGTTAACTAAAACTGTAAATATAGATATCAAAGGATAGATACCAAACACTGATAAATAACTATGACAATATGGAAGTCAAGGCTGTGAAGTGAAAAAAGTAAAGGAGAAAAGAAAAAAATGGCCAGGAAGAAAACCAGGAGCTTCTAGTCCTCCTTCTCTCTCTATCTCTTTCCTTCTCTGTCTGTATGGTTCTCTAGAGTAATTGTAGCATCAAAGCAGTTACATTTAAGAATGTTTATAATGAACGAGGTGATGGTCCAAGAGGCATGGAGGAGCAGCGAATGTGATCCAGAGAGATAGAGTAAAATAGGAATGGGAAAACTCTCAAGACTCATAATAAAACCGACCGAAAAACCTATCATAAAATTTAAGAAGTAAGCCATTGTCTTTGCCAGTTAAATTGTTGATGCCCAAATTACCAAACACTATAATAATTAAAATAGAGAAAAACGAATATACTTCATTCTGAATTTAGTTCTTTCCACCCAACGTGCTTGCTTCTAAGTGAGTACCAGAATTGTCTTTCTCAGATTTAATACAGATCACCACTCCTCTGCTCCAAAGCCTCCAGTGGTGAGTTTGCATGGTGGTGTGATAGTCAGAATCTTCAGTGGCGAGCCTGCATGGTGATGTGGTGGTTGGGATCTCCAGTGGTGAGCTGCCACGGTGGTGTGATAGCAAGTGTCTCCAGAGGCATCTAAAGCCTCGGACCTTTGCCTCATTCTCTCCCTGTGCTCCCTAAGAGTTGCTCTTTCATATTTGATTTTGTTCTAGGCACCACAGCATCCTTTTGCTTTCTGAGAACTTACTCTGCATGCTTTTTCTTCAGGATCTTACAATTGCTCTTCCCCTGTGTTAAACTTGTATATATACATTGCTGATGTCTTATTTTCCTTATATGCCTTGAGTGTCTTCTCTAAGGCAAGTGTCATGGTTGCTTAATTTCAAAATGTAAAACTAGAGGGCCTCACAGTTTACCCATTTCTGCATTATTTTATCCATGAGAATAATCATGTTTTGACATAGGATGGAATTTTTAATCATTCATTTCTTTTCAAAGCATTTATTCTTTGAAATTTCATACCTATATATGACACATTCTGATCACATTAATTCCTCAAATCTCTTCTCTCCTCCTATCCCTCCCTACCCATTTTCCTACTCTTCCTTCCACGTCCCCAACACACTTTAAACTCCTTTTGTTTCCCTATTGCTTTGGATTATGCCCTCCTAGATTTAACTAGTAACACTTGAGGGAACATGAGTGTCATCTGTCCACTGGTACAAGAGTAATTCACCAATANCTGCATCACTAAAGACAGTGACTTCCTCTGCTCCAGCTCTCTGAACTGCTATTAGCTACTGTGACTCACTGCTTAATGCTTAGTCTTCTGTAGACCCTGTGTAGACAACCACAGCTGCTGGGAGTTCAAGAATGCCATACTATGAACAGGAAATACAATTGGCAAGGCAAAAAAANGTCAGAAAGCTTTCTTGTAACTCAACAACAAGCATATTACACCAGTAAATATAGGCTTGCTAAATCCAAGGGTAATATATTTCATATGGGAAATCACTTTGTTATATAAACAAATAGATCTCAAATCTGAAAAAAAGAACTAAAAACCAGAATATCCAAGGCCTGTATGACAGCTATAAAAGGTATGCATACTAAGCAATCCAAACTGATGTTCTCACAGAAACAAAATTTTGGAGACAGTGAAAAAATGGGTGGCTTCCAGGATTTGGGCTGCTAGGGTGTGGGCTTAACAGAAATCAGAGAATGTTTAGGACAGTGACACTTTCCTGTGGGATAATATAGTGCCATTATACAAAAGTATATGAATAATTAAATAAATATAATGGCTAGACAGTTTTAGGCCAGGAACTTTAAAAATGAGCCTCTCCCCCCCCAGAATCCAGAAGTAACCCATCTCCTAAAGAGTTTGAGAGCCTCAAAGTTTGAGGGGCATGTTCAGAAACTACTTAGGGATTAGTAGCCCAAGGGGCCATTGAGAATGGACCTATTCCTCCTGACCCATCTTCTACCTCACCCTTACCCCTTTTTCTCCTAGAGAGCAAGAGCAATCCTTAATTTCTGGTAACTTACNTTCTTTTTCTGAAGTTATCATTCCTGCAGTGATATAATGAACATGGTCCTCTCTTAAATGATCCGTGTTACCAATTAAAATGAACTGTNTGACACAACATCATTTCCATGTAGTTTGTTACTATTTCCAGTAACACTTCCAAGCATTGTTAACCAAAGCTCCATGCACATGTGCTTCCCAGTTGTACGCNCATGAGTTTTCTACTTGGTAAATGACACCAACTAGTTAGCCACCACGGGTACAATTATGTAGAAGTCATCTTCCACAGACCATTTTCAGGGAATTAAAAACAGCCCCATTTAAAAACTATCTCCTGAGAGCTTACACAATTCTCCCTGTCTCTGAGAAACTTGAAAAGTAACAAGCAATTCATTGCCCTCCTCTGAGGGGGGTCACCAACAGACGATCACAGAGGTTTAAGGGTCCGCCTTCCGATCTACTGAGAAAGGGTCCATCAGGGAGACCCTGTCACAAGAAGCAGCACCAGAAGCTAGAAATGTGACTGCAGAGAGGTTTCCCTGACAGCACACAAGAGAGAGAACATTTTTACTGAAATTTCAAAGGTTAGAAAATGTATTTTGAAGCCAAAGACATACTGTAGGCAAAACTTTCTTTTATTTCACTCTGTGCTGAACAAGTCAGTACATATTGAGTCATGCAGCCATCACTGACATCACACCATTCAGACAGAGGCCAAACCAGATGTTTTTATGAAGAAACATAACAGCCATCTTTGTTAGCATTTGGTGTGTGCATGCGTGTGTGTGTGTATGTGTGTGTGTTGTGCATGTGTGTTGCTTGAATTTTAATATCTAATTAAATCTAATTTTAATATCTAAAAAGAAGAAAACTCTTTTCATAAGACAAGGGATATGTTCTAGTTGGTATAAATTTGCTTTAATTTTTACTTTCTTTTAGACAATCTCCTGTAACTCAGACTTGCTTTAAGCTTGCTATGTAGTCAAGGATGATTTTGAAGGTCTGGTCCTTTTGTCTCTACCTCCCAGGTGCTGGGATTACAGGCATGTGCCACCACACCATTTATGCAAGGCTGGAAACCAATATCATGGCCTCCTGTATACTAAGCAAACATTCTACCAACTAGGCTACATGCCTAGCCTTTTATTTCACATTATAACAGGAAAAAGTGCTTACAATTCCTTGTCCTGAAATTTCAGTTAGTGTGTGTGCCCCTCTCTCTCTCTCTCTCTCTCTCTCTCTCTCTCTCTCTCTCTCTGTGGGTGTGTGTGTGTGTATGTGTATGGAATAGGGTCACATTACTAAGTTTCAGAGGTAAATCATTGTTGCTACATTTGTCTGCTAGTTTTTCATATTTTAAGAGCAAAAATATAACCCATTTCTTGAGGCATTGCATTTNCATTCTTTATGAGATGTTATTTTGTAGATGAAGAAAGTCTTTTAAATGTGTTAAGGGGAAAAATGACTCTTATCTTTTGATGCACTTGGCATTTGCTCATGAGANTCCTGGATAGGCCTGTATCAAAGTGCTTGACAGACAAGTACTTTGGTAAAGTCTTAGAAAGAATGTCCAGTCTCAGTACCAGAAAGAGACCATAAAACNTTAAGATGAAAATGCTTTTTGCAGCAGTCTGGCAAGCTGCAAAGCTGTTTGCACTACAATGTTGGGTGTTCAGATCCACCTGTGTCCATTACACATTTTCCAGAGATAGCTATACTGAAGAAAAATTATCAATGATCAAAAAAGTAAAAAAGACACATAGACATTGATTAATTCTCTTTTATACTTTTTAAATGAGCATATTGCATCTGCCACAGTTACAGCATCTATTTGAAGGCATTATTCCCCAATTAATAGAGATCATAATTATATCTTCCCCTACTATATTCATTGATCATTTTTATAAAACCCAGAGTGAACGTTTTATATCCAATAACTAGAAAATATTTTTGAGCTGATATTCTTCATATGTGGTAAATTATTTCTTTAACATGCATTTTTGCCAAACAAATAATTAGGAAAATATGATTTTTATCATCTTGTCNTTGTGCCAAGCATGAATAAATTCAATGCAATTAAATTGAAAACCTTGTCTTTTCTAATACGGCTTTGCTTTGCGAAACACCATGGAACTTATGTTGGCATCTTTGTATGGTAGGTATTTGCATAATCTCTATTTGAATTTACCATACTTATGTGCAATGAACTAACAGGGTATTGCAGGAAGCCAAGAACTGATTGTTATTACATAATACATTACTGTCACGAACATTAGGTTCCCATGTTTTTCTGTTTGGCAAGTATGAATGTTTACTTTTAGGATTTGAGAAAATGCAGGGGGCCCTGTGCCTCCTACAAGTTCTCTCATTCATCACTACTCTTACTGAAAGCAGAGCAGAGAGGAGAGCTGGAGGGCTGGCAGGATGCTGAATGGAAAGACCAGGTGCAAAGAAGCTGGTCCCCAGCCAGGTATTGCTCTGAACCCTGTCAGAGAAGCATAGGAGATTCAGCTTTGAGCCATTTCCACTTTATCTTTTCCTTATGCCTGTGCATAAACGTTCTTCTCTCCACATTGCCTTCTTAGCTCCTCCCCTGTCAGTATTTGGGGATCTCTAAGTTCCAAATTAATCTGTGATGAAGCTCCAATGGATGAGGGAACTTGAGACTCCTCATATCACCAGCTCTTCAATGAGTCTACTTGATAAATGAACATATTCATTTATTCAGAAGCATATTTTCTTAGTAACAAGAATTATAGAAATAAGCATGCGTAAGAAATTCTTATGTGCATATAAACATACAACTAACACAGTATGTCCTAAAAATGATCCATTACACTACATGGAATGCTTTGATGCTCATCTGAAGTGACCTCCTTTTGTGCAATGCAATGCAAAATTTTCAGACAGCCTCTTGATTTCTAGTAGAGGACAAAAGATTATAANCATGCTTATCTTTTCCTCTTAAACTAAACAATGGAGACTAAAGCCAGCATGCAGGGGTAAAATCTGCTGGCCTTGATAGTGTTATTCAGATGGATATTCAAGGCTAGTAACCAATTAACTAACAATTCANTTTACACTAAGAAAAATACCCCTCCGTACTAGATTTAATATTTGTATGATTCCCTGGTACTGGCCTTTGTTACTTACTTTTATCATTGCTGCAATGTGTGCACAACTTTTATCATTGTGCAATATGTATGTATGTATGCATATATGCCAAAAGCAACTTAAAGAAGCAAGAGTTTATTTTAGTGCATAGTTCCAGGGAACGTAGTCAATCATGGTGAGAAAGTTGTGGCACCAGAAGTTAACAAAACAGGCAACTGGGAGTCAGAAATATGCTCAGCTCACTCTTTCCTCTTTTATTCAGTCTTGGACCTTACCCAATNGAGTAGTACAACTCAGTTAACCTAATCTTGATAGTATCCCATATACTGGCCTAAAGATTTGTTTTCATAATGATACTAAATCTCATCAAGTGATCAAGATTAATCATCACAATTCCTCTCCTTGTTAATCTGATGCCCTAAAACATCACATCGAAGCCACAACTTTCCACCTCTTGTCCCCAGCTTTCTTCAACAGACATCTCATGAAGATTAACTTGGGAGGGTCTTTTCTCCCCTTTCCTATGTTTTTGGTTATTACCAGCAACATCAGCATTTCTTAATTTTCAAAGTTGTGATTCCAGGGCATCCCCTGTGAATATCCTCACAGCACCTTGCCTTTGATTTTGTCACTATGGCCAAAGTTTATTTTTATTAGGTTACCAGTCATTAGATTAGGGATCACCTAATCTAATAGGATTTCATCTTTTCTTGACTCCATCTGCAAAAACCCTATTTCCAAATTGGTTACATACCAAAGTTCTGGAAAAAGACACTATTAAAAATAATACAATCTGGTTTTGTCACATACACATGCACACACACACACACACACACACACACATGACATATACTCTATTTTTAAAACTAAAATACTTTTACACTTCACTCTCCCTAGATCCAGTTCATATTCCCTTGTGGATAATTTCATACTTACTGAAAAACATATCATTAAATATGATCTAAGAGGAGGATAGGCAAAGTAGGTCCCGTAGGTCAAATTCAGCCTGCCACTTACTTTTGTAAATAGTTTTATTTGTATATATCCGTGTGCAGCCACTTACACATTGTTTATGGCTGCTTGTGTGTTATATCTGCAGAGTAATTGCCACAGAGACTATCTGGACCACAAAGCCTGCACAATTTACTACCTGGCTCTTANAAAATAAAAAAAATAAAAATCATGCTTTGCTCTGTATCATCAGGATTCAAAATTGGATGTAGAGAAATGTTTCAGCTCAGGCAGTGACAACTGATCAAACAACATGTTGGCTTTATGATTTCATAATATTCATAGGGCCTGGGGTATTGTCACACTGGGGTGTTCATTGCCAGAGAACAAAGGAAAGTCAGAGAGGCCAAGCTAATTCCAGGAGGCTATCTAGGTTGGAGGGTGTTTGTAGATATTATGAGCTTAGATGGAATTGATCAGGGTCAAGGGTGCTAAATAATNTCAGGAGAAGCAAGCCAGCAACACAAAAGCAGGAGATTGAACTTAAAGCTGGGACCATTTGCTTAGATAGAAAGGGGGAAATGTTGGTTTAGAAAGTAGGCAAACGCTGTAAAATAAAGATAAGCTGATGATAATAAAGTAAAATTTGATAATACTCATAATTACTATTGATAAAATTCACTGTATGAAATCATGGTTTTTGAGNGGGCATGAGTGTAAGATATTCTGTCATTTACTTACAAAGTCCTCAGACATAATAAGGTGATTTTCTCATTTTAATCATAGAAATAATAGGAATGGTATTGTAATACTGATTTAACATTTGTTGACTACCTACCCTACAGCACAGCATATCNTCAAGAATAAGTCCTTGAGATA
>LZPO01076317.1:52905-67025 GCA_001675575.1 Neotoma lepida
CAATGCCAATTAAAGTGACACTTAAAGACACCTACTGCAAAGGGATGCTTGGGGGTATCACAATCTTTTTTAGTCCTGATTAATGGTAGCTACTGATAAGAATTTTAGCTGATATAGGAGTACTCTGGCTCACCATCCTTATCTTATCAAGAGGAAAATAAAAGCTTAGCGTTGTCTTTAGTTATTTAAAGTATATTGAAGATCTGTCTGGTACCTGATCCTGCCCTTTTGTATCAGGCACAAACTCAAGTGTCTGCCCTCCCTGCGGAGTAGTGTCAGGGGAAGAGTGAGTGACCCTGGGTAAAATAAATGCGGCAACTGTATAGGATTCTTGAGAGGCTTAAATCAGTTAATACCACGTGTTTGNAGCAATAGCTGATCAAAGGTAGAGTTTATCACTAACTAGGGAGCTGGAGCAGTAGCTGNGTTTGAAGGAAAAATAACTAAAGAGATAAGCTGGGAGGGCAAATGTGGTTGTCAGAGAATCTGAAGTCAAGACAGATTAAAGGAGAGATACCAAGATTATGAGTGAAGTGCAGTTGCTGGATCTCTTTGTTACACCTTTAGNCACAACTCTTGAGAGGTTCNCGGTCTGCAAGGCATCATTGCTAGCATCTATCTGCAAATGCTCCATAGTCCAGCACTTTTGTATTAAGGAGAATAACAGTGTAAGGTCACAGGGAAAAATGATCTATGTTTACTGAAAGAAGGAGAAGTAGGAATGCATCCCAAACTCTCTATCATGGATATTCTTTCATGAAAGATAATTTAGGTGATACAAATGCAGAGTTTCTGTTCATGTAGGGATCTTTACATGTAGCATAATGTATAGTCAGGAAAATAATGCACAATCTCCATGAAGATGTTCAAGTCTCAATATCCAATATTTATTAGTGTGTGACCTCATGTGGAAAAGGGTGTTGAGATGTGATTAAGACCTTGAGATGGAAAAAAATATTTGGGACTGCCAGATATGCANAATGTANGTTAAGAGTCTTTTGAGAGGAAAGTAGTCAGGGACAGCTAACTAAANACAAGAACAAAGGAATAACCATGAGACTAGCCATTCTCTTGTTTGAAGGTGGAAGGAGTCCTTAGCCAAGGTAATAGATTACTTTCTAGAAATTCCAGAAAGAACACAGCCCTATACCTTGATTTTCACAAAGTGAACCTTGTTAAACATATAGTATCTGAATAAGTTTAAGATAATGAATGATTTGCATTCCCTTGATGGCTAAGGATAGTGAACATTTCTTTAAGTGTTTCTCATCCATTTGAGATTCTTCTGTTGAGAATTCTTTGTTTATATCTGTACCCCATTCTTTAATTGGACTATTTAGTTTTTGATATCTAGTTTCTTGAATTCTTNATATATTTTGGAAATCAGCCCTCTGTCACATGTGAGGTGGATGAAGATTTTTCCAATTCTGTAGACNACATTTTGTATGTATTCGCTTATAAGTGGATATTAGCTGTAAAGTACAGGATAACGATGCTACAATACACCACCCAGAGAAGCTAGGAAACAAAGGGGACTCAAGGGGAACACTAGCATCTCCTTGGGAAGGAGAAATAGAAGAGATCTCATGGGTGGACCAGGGCCTGGTGAGGATGGTAACATGAGGGATCGGGTTGGAGGGTTGGGTGGAAGGGGAGTGTACTGAAAGAGATGACTGGAGAAGGGGGTGGCNTTCTGGAGTCAGATAGAAACCTGGTGCAAGAGAAACTCCCAGGAATCTACAAGAATGACCCCCAGATAAGACTCTTAGCAATAGCAGATACATAGCCTGAACTGGCCATNTCCTGTGACCAGATTGGTGCCTACCCCAGTTCAGGTGAGGGGAGGAAATGGGAGGAAAGGAAGNAGGGGAAACNGTGGTAGAGATGTAAATTAAATAAATAAACTTAATTAATAAAAACAAAACAAAAGATAACGAGTGGTTGTCACCTTAAGTGACTAAGTATGATGAAAAGTAAAAAGGANGTTCTCACTTACTCTGAAAGGATAATGCATGGTCTTTCCAAAGAAGGATTTACTGTTCCCTGAGTAGCAACTTCATATTCTCTCCACCCAATGGAAAGAGTCCAGCATTAAAGTGATGTAACGTCCACACCAACTTGAACAAATCCTGAAATCATTGTGTGAACAAGAAAGCAGGGTCCATACTAATCTCTGGCAATGGATATAAACAAGTACTTTATTCTGTAAAAGGATGGGAGCAGGAGGCCAGGGATGGGATAAAGAGAAGGAGCTATTCATTCTTCTTTTGTAAAATAGTTGTATAGGTACAAAGTAACTGTCAAAATTCACTGATTTGTGCACTTTATTGTATAGAAATTACACTTCAGTAAAGTGATCTTAAAAGAAAAAGAAAAAAATAACAATTAGAAGCCAATATGAACTATTTCTCCTAATATAGTTCATGATGACGATCTTAATGCCCAGCCTTCTTCACTGTTCACTTACATAAACTGGGATTCTCCCTCTAACATCTGACACAGACAGGCAATTGTCCTCCAATTTAATGCAATTTATTGGCAAGCAGAGATTCATTGGATGTGATATTTTAATCTGAACTAAAATCTGCTAAGGTTCACACTTTCAAATTCTTTGACAAAGAGGCAGCCATATGGCATGTACTTTTGTTGTCCAAGAGTAATAAAAAATAAACCAAGATACATGTGCTGCTTCTATGATTTAGTCTGAAATACTGTCTCTAGTTTAGGCGTTTATACAAAGTATACTTCTCATCCTGCAAAGTGTCATCACCACTTTCTTCATCTGGTTCTGCATGCTGAAACTTATAACTGGAAATGAAATGAGAAAAGAGTCAAGCAAGTAGAGATGCGACTGTAGAAAAAGACATGTCCACGTGTGTCATGATCAAGTTCTCATTCCATGTAGATGGGTGGGGTAGCGGTAGAATGCAAAATTATTTTATTTCTGCTTGTTGACATCCTAAATCCATTCCAAAGAAGGAAGGAAGGAAGGAAGGAAGGAAGGAAGGAAGGAAGGAAGGAAGGAAGGAAGGAAGGAAGGAAGGTAGGAAGGAAGGAAGGAAGGAAAAGCCAGAGACTAACTCATTCCCCTCAACCTGGCATGAAATTCATACAAGCTTGTCTCAGTTCTCCACTCATTCCCACCGAGTCCCTTTTAGATGATACCATTAGGTTCCCAGTGTTCTTTCCTGTTTGCACTGTTATAAAATGTTAACGTCTTTCTTTGAAGCCAAAAGGAGCCATGTCAGCCATGATGATATGGTAACAGTTTTAGCTGTTTAATAAGAGTTCTTGTTTGTTTGCTTTGAGACAGAACCACACTATGCAGTTCAGACTGACCTTGAAATCAGTATGTGGCCTAAACTGACCTCAATCCTGCTATCCTCTTGCATTGCCCTCCAAAGGTCTGGAATTACAGGAGTAAACCACCATTCCAGCTTATTTGAATTCACTTTTAAAGCAAAGGATGGTGTATTTGTACATGGCAGAAGTTTGTACAAAGTAAGCCTGCTAAAAATGATTCAAACAACTGTGTTCCCTCATGCCACTCCACACACTCTGTGCTATTATTACTTTGGGAACTGATTGTCACATGCCTGTTTTTCAGCCAGAATTAGGTATACAGTGAGTTCATTTCAGACAACTTCCAACAGCTTTTGTTTGCTGTGCATCAACCAGAAATAGGTTGAGTTTGTTGGATTTCTTTGTCACAGGTACAGAGTGACTGCCCATCCCATTTCCTTCCTCTGTGACAGGCTCTCTCAACCTTTGCACAAAAGGCATTTTGACAGGAATGGATAATTCCCTGTTATGCATAACTNCCCTTTGTACTGCTGAATGTTTAACATCCTCTCTGTCCTCTACTCACGAGACACCAGGAAGGCCTCTCCCCACCCCCATGTTATAGCAATTGCTAAAGCATCTAGGTTCTGAGAAAAGTATCCTGGAAAGAAAAACTATCTACAGCTGAAAAATATCGCTGTGAATAGTAGGATCAATGAGCATCTTGGCTGTGGGTCTCAATTCTATTCTGACACTACTGCCTGGTGGCAAGGAGAGGGGCTATGATGACCACAGAAAGGAAGGGCTTTGCCTGGAATAAGAACACTGTGACAACTTGAACCTGAAGAACCTTCCTGTGGAACCATCAAAATGTTCAATGCATATGCAAGGATTCGCTTCCCTTTTCACTTCACACAGACTGATTGGGAACCAGCAGCTGTGGTGGGCACTGCAATCAGCTGAGGTACACATCACTGCGTTGTCAGGCTACAGGATTGCCAGGTGGCTCAGCATAGAGCCTGATGTCACTGCCACTGCAGTAATCAGCAGCAGTGAGTCGGCGCTACACAAGCACTAACAGTGACACAAGAGACCGAAGGTGCAGCTAGCAAGTTTCTAAGACACTTNGAAATGANAGAGTAGCTGCTGACATCTCAGAGTGGGCCCTAGTTGAAAACCAAGTTTTCATTAGCAGATGAGNTGGTGCAGAGGAAAGGCAGTGTGGAGGGAAAAGAGCAGAAGTCTTCTGCATTGAGTATGAACATGAGTGACTGAGCTTCCTAAGTTGNGTAGAAATTCTTGAAGAGGTGGGCAGTAACTTAAGTAACTAGGGAAAAATAGTAAAGGCAAACTCTAGGCATTACACTTAAGAATGTCATATGAAGAAGATGGCTCACTGGCTTAGAGCTTCTAACACCCATATTAGGTGGCTCATAACCACCTTTTGGCCTTCTTTTGGTGTCCTGAACCCATGGACACACACACACACACACACACACACCACAAGCAACAATAACAAAAAACACAGTCAAAACTTTGTAGAGAAAAGAAAGGCTCATTTGAATCTACAGCTTAGTGAGAACTAGAAAAAATATAGTGCAATATGCAAATCAGTGAATTCCAATTTATAATGAGTATTTTTGGTGCTGTAGATGGTGCACATATAAAATGACAGGAGTTAGAACTATTAACCAAAAATGAACCCTAGAAAAAACTTTAGTCGTTCCACTATACCTCGTCCCTGTGAAAAAGAAAAAAAGTATCAAAATTGATTAGTGAGTCATGGTTTTATGTCTTTTCTCATTTAATAAATTTATTCTAAAATGGACTCATGGCCTTATCAGTGACTGTTTGAAGTTCACTTGCTCCTTTGAAGGCAAAATGCAATTATTTATCAGTGATTAGGTTATTCATGAGGCTTGGCATGGCTTAATTTATAATTNAAGTATAATGGGCTCACACAAGGAATGTTAAGATTTTCTTAGCACTCAGTCTATTTTAAACTGAAGTGTTCAGATGCGTTAGGGGTATCACAGCTAATCAACCTTCCTTGCCATACAGTGTCAGCTGCTTAGGTACTCAGTGGAGTCCCAGACAAATAATGCAAATGCAATATAGAGGTGCAAATGGTGTCCACCTTTTACACAGCATCTTGACTATCCATTTTTATTTTCTGTGTTGCTAAATTCCATTAAAATAAGAGTAAGATAATAGTTCAGCCATAAAATCACAGATGCAAAATAGTAGAAGAAATTAGAGCAGAAAACTGAGTTCAGTGATTTGCAATCAGTAAATATTGTGGAAGAATGGTCACAAGTAGTGAAGAAGCCATAACTTGGTTTAAAGAAAAGGATGACAAGAAGTGAATCCATTTTTGCATAGAGCTACCTCAATGCTTAAGAATTTAAGATTGGCTTTACAGAGCAGTAAGTTGGGAAGTAAATTGAAGGGTTGAAAAATAGAGATATAGAATGATTAACCAGCTGGCTACTCCTTCACAAGGAGACCGAAGTTTTCAGGAAAACAATGTTAAAACATGGGTGTTTATAGAGAAGGTTTATAAGGAAATATGGGAGAAGAAGCGTACACAGAAAATAAAGACGAAGTGAAGCTATATGCCAGATACTTGGGCCACAGCACTGCTCCTCAGTCCACGTCTAGAGTGGGAGTAGTAAGGATTAGAGTTCACCACAACAAAGGCAGAGTATTAGATACTGATGAAACTAAACCACACCAGTGAAACAGACTCCTGTTAATAATTATAGTCTATTCTTAACTTCAAACGTACTAACCTGTCATNTATTCACATTATAATAATCATAAAACTAGCTAAAGCTGTGACTGCTTCAAATAATTCTTATTCAAATTATTTATTTAGTGTCCTATTCTTAATAAAAGTATTCCCAGATATTTTTAGTAGAAAAAAAAATAAAGAGGATCTTGACAAACAAGAAGAAATAAAGCAACAATAAGCCAATTATAATTGCTGTAACCAGAGAGACAAAATATGAAACAAACATGAGCTTGCTTGACAGAAACAGTGGCGTCAATCATAGAATCCATAGAACTGTGTAAAATGATGTTTAATGCTTCATGCTTTGTGACCTGCACAACAGGTCATCTGCTGGTTTAGAACTGTGTTCTGTGTCTTAGACTAAGTCATGTATATTTCAGGAGCAAATGGTTATTTAGTGCTCTCTTTACTTTTGGGGTCTTTGGTCATATGCATTTTCTACATAATTATCAACATGTGAATTTTACCTTCACCCTCTTAATAAGGACATGAATATATGACCTCATGAGAGTGCAGAATTGAGAAGACAGAGTAGAAAAGAAACTCAGCACATTGTAACAAGTATACTAGGCTAAAGAAAGAAAGAAAAGTAGAAATCAAAAAAGATGTTGTGTTGTTAAGTGCTGGCCAACCTAGGAGAAATAGAGGTCTAAAATAAATCCTAAAGATACAAAAGATCACTTTTTAAGTCTACATGTGACATATAAGTACTAAATATGGGAGTTTGGTTGTCTATCCACAAAGTTACTTCTTAAATTTAAGGAATCAAAACCTGAATACCAAGAAACGGCAAGATAGCTCAGTGGGTAAAGATGTTTGCTGTGAAAGCCTAACCCTGAGTTTAATCCCAGGAAGCCACATGAAGGTGGAAGGATAGGCCAACCCTACAAAGTTGTCCTCTGACCTTCACATGAGTGTCCCGGCTTGCATACACCCTAATTAANAATAAACACTTTAAAACACAAATATTTACACAAAATTTATTTTTAAAGTTACTGCATAGGGTCATAGAAATTACAATATAATGCCTACAGTATATATGATGCAAAATTTATTTATAAGACATTTACAGAATTGAAGACTGCAAACCAGGGCAGATTTTAGTACTTAATAAGCCTATGATACAAGTTTAAATGCTCAGTAAATGTATTTATGAGTACCAGGAGGTTACAATCTGTATTGCAAATGGCAGTTTAAGGTGAAGTGACCTTATAAACTTTAGATTTGGTAGCATAACCTTACTTTCCACTCTAATATTAGACTAAATGTCAAAGTGAAGTTTTTGAAAAACAAACATGTCAAAGAAGACTTTCAAATGTGTTCAACAGATTATTTTGTAATTCACTACAATGCTGTATATTTTTGAAAATCTTTAAAGCCAGAAGACAGCAAAAATGGAAGTATGTCACGTGAATCTAGTTTCAGGATGAAGAAGGGTCACAGAACACATTTCATCACCATCCCTAGACTGTGTGGCAGTTTCAGTGAGTAAGCATCAGAAAACAAACGATGCCATTGAGGACATTTGCTGAAACACTTGTTTATTTGTTGTGGGGTTTGGGGTGGGACTGGAGGGGCTCCATCCCTAAGGATGCAGTTCCTGTACTCCTTTTCATTCTTTTATTTTTGAGATTACAATGTAATTACATCATTTTGTCCTTCCCATTTCCCCCTATAAACCCTTCCATATACCCCTCCTTGCTCTCTTCCAAATTCAGTAGCCAAAAAGGAGAAGCAACCCAAATGCCCATCAATGAGAAGTAGACAAAGACAATTCTATTAACGGAGTGGAGTATTATTAATACTGAAAAGGGATGAACTGTCAGACTCTACACAAAATGGATGAACTTGAAAAAACACAAAAGGAAGGAAGACAGTCATAAAAGATGACATATTATGTGAGTGCATTCAAATAAAATCTCTAGTATGGGTGAATCTATGTANCCAGAGAGGAAGCTGAAAAACTGTTAGTCCGGTCTGTGGAGAGGCATTTGAAGTGGACCTGAAAGTGAATCCTACTGGATAAGAGATTTTTGGGGGGGTGGAGGAGTCCTGAATGCACCCTACTTGGTGTATGTGTGTGTGTGTGCGCATACACATGTATGCAGGTAAGTGTATATTTTGCATATGTGTGTGCTTACAAGTGTGCTTTTGTGTGTTGTGTGTGCATATGTGTGTTTATGTGTATGATTATTTCACGTTTACAACATCTTCAAGTTTCATCCATGTTGCAATATGTGACNGGATTTTCTTCCTTTTGTAACAGGATTTTATCTTGGTTTATTTCCTTCAAATATTGTTTATTCCTTATTATTTTTAATAATTTTTGAGACTATNTTTGNGNTTTTTGTAGAGTTGATTATTTCAATCTGCCAACAACACAAGTTTCTTCTTTTGCTTTCTAGTGCTGATGGCCTTTGTGTTTTTTCCTTACCTGGGCATTGGTATGTCCCTGCACCTGCTACAGTGTAGCACATTTTAAATGGAAGTGATGAGGAGATTTCCTGTCTTGTTTCTTTCCATGTCTCACCACTAAACATGATATTTTCCATGGGTCTCTAGACCTGAATCTTGACTCAGAAATCAGAAAGCAAAATTTCTATATCCTCAGATTCTAGTACTTTAAACCATAAATGGCTGGATATTCATTAAAATTCAAAACTGTATGTGTGCATATAAAGATGTTCATTTTTCTTTGTACTCTGTAAATGAAATTCACTATATAACTATTTGAAATAGCAAGTCAAGCTTCTATTTCTAGAAAAAGTCATTTTGGTCACAATATTCATGTCTTATACATTGCAGGCTTTGAGGTACATAGAGTTCTCAAACTCATAGGAGCATAATGTACANTAACGGTCTCCAGGGGCTGGAGAGAGGAGGGCAGAAGAAAGGGGTGCCGTTACATAAAGAGTATGGAGTTATGGGGTTTCAGAAATGTGTCAGTGTGTGTGGGGGGGTGTGTGCATGTGCGTTTGTGTGGGTGTGTATGTGTGTGTGTGAGAGAGACAGAGAGACAGAGAGACAGAGAGACAGAGAGACAGAGAGACAGAGAGATTGTGGGTTCTGGAAATTCAGACCTAAGAAAACAGAAGATGTGCTATGTTAGGTATTTTTATTGTTTCTCAAAAATTCACTTTTTTGAGACAGAATGACAGAATTCAGTTTATTTNCACCATANTAACCCCCTAAAATACATGTTAATGCCTCTGTAGAGAGGAGGCTAGGAGTGTGAGGAGAAATAAGAAGCCTATTAGTGGGGAATTGGAACACAGCAAGGAAATTGCTATTGAGGACTAGAGAGAGATCTAATTGTTGCCTGGTGGCTCGAGAAAGGTTATACCACTGAAATAAAAAAGTACATAAAATAACTGGTAGCTAGACCATTTGGTCAGAGAATCTGGAAACAAAATAACAGCACAGATTGTCCTACGCACTTCTCAGCCNGACTCTGCTTCTACCAAATGTGCTTGAGTGATCACAACTAACATTAGTTGGAGCTCACAGTGCCAAACTGAACCTGAAAGAATTCTTAATTCCCAGAGGCAGAAATCACTATTCTGAGTAACAATCCTCTGGGGTGATTTGTTACACAGAAGCAGGCAGTTTACAAGGAACATCAAGCAGTAGAAACTAGAAGGCTTTTGCAGAGTGCTGGTCCCCAAGATTTGTCTTTCAAAGACAAGCGGAAAGATCTACACATACATTCTAGATCACAGATACAACCAGGTTCTACTAGGTGGTAGAGAAGGACGGACAATGCAAGTAAGATGCAAGTAATCAGCAAGCAGAAGTCAGTAGGGTTTAGTAAGAGGTGAGCAGAAGTCACAGGTGTGTGTATCTCTAATAATACAGAATAGTCTCAAAGCACACATATTTTTAATGTCTTCATTTTTATTACATTTGCTTATTGACTCATTATGCTGACCAATTTTTCAAATATTTAGCATAAATTCTTTACTGAATCTTTGGGAATTTCACATCATGTACCCCAGTTCTGCTCACCCCCCAATCCCTCCATAGCCTTCTCCCTGCAGTGCCCCCCAAATGAAAATTTAAAAAATAACATTAAACCAAAAGAAAACAAGCAAACAAACAAAAACAAAGAGAAAAACAAACGAAAGAACAAAAACAAAACAATAGAAACTCTCTTTGTTCCTCCGTTTTTCCTGCCTCTTCAAAACCTCTTCATTCGTCCTGGTGGCTTTCGGAGCCAGGGAGTGTCACACAGTCTACCCTTTTGTCCAAACAGCTTACTTGCAAATGTTCATTGCAATGAGTCACTTGTCTGGTTCAAGTCACTGGTCTGGTTTCTGGTACACCATCATCACTGGATCCTTAACGAAATTCCTCTCTTAGATATCCAGCCGCTGCCCTGAGTCCTGGAGATTCTGCAGTCATCATTCTTCAGGACCAGTCCCTTCACTAGCTCCAGCAGGTCCTAGATGTTAGCATGAGCCAAACTCAGCTGTGGGCCAGGGTGGTAGTTGAACCTGTTAGTCCAGGCCACCAGGACCACNCCCCTCACACAAGGGGTGGAGTCATACGCTGGNTAATTTTATGTCAGTTTGACAGAAGCTAGAGTCCTTTGGGAAGCTGAGCAAGCCTGGAGGAGCAGACCTATATCAGAGACCTTTAGTAATCTCTCTCTCTGTCTCTGTCTCTGTCTCTGTCTCTCTCTCTCTCTCTGTGTGTGTGGGTGTGTCTGTCTGTCTGTCTGTCTGTCTGTCTATCTGTCTATCTGTCAGTCTGTCTGTGTCTCTATCCCTTCTGTATGTGTGGATAGGGGCACGTGTGTGCCATGGCCACATGTGGAGGTTGAACAACAACTTGCAAGGGTTGTTGCTCTCCCTCCACCATGTGAATCCTGAGGATCAGACTGAACTGAGGCTGCCAGGCTCGTCAGCAAGCACCTTTACCCAAGGAGCAATTTCACTGGCCCTGTATTTTTAATTTCTAAAACAATTTCTACTAGCCATTAAACCAAGAAGTACACTATTGGATCAAATCCTCATTTAAGTTTTTGCAAATTAAACATGAAAAAAGTNAGTNGATTATTTGGGTCATTTTCCCTGAATGAATTCACTTCTTATTCCCTCTTTTCTTTCTGCCATCTATCCACAAACTTTGCTAATNAAGAATTCATCCTTCTGCTGCATGCGAGAAACACACCTCANCATCAAATATAAACACAACTTCAGAATAAAAGGTTATAAAAAAATTTTCCAATCAAATGGTCCTAAGAAGCAAGAAGGTGTAGCTATCCTACTATCTAACAAAATAAACTTCAACCCAAAATTAATCAGAAAAGATGGAAAAGGACGTTCATACTAAATAAAGGAAAAATCCATTAATATGATGTCTCAATTCTGAACATCTATGCCCCAAATACAAGAGAGTACTTACATTTATAAAAGAAACATTACTAAAGCTTGAATCATACCTCAAACATCACACATTAATAGTAGNAGACTTCTTATATCCCTCCCATTCTCATGGATTGGTAGGATTAACAGAGTGAAAGTAGCCATCTTACCAAAAAGCAATCTCCAGATTCAATTCAATCCCCATCAAAATTCCAACACAATTCTTTAAAGACCTTGAAAAAACAACACCCAACTCCTCATGGAAAGACAAAAAACCCAGGATAGCTAAAACAATCCTGTACAATAAAAGAACTTCAAGAGCTATCACCATTCCTGACTTCAAGCTCTCTTACAGAACTATAGTAATAAAAACAGCATGGTATTGGCATAAAAACAGACAGATGGGTCAATGGAATCAAATCAAAGATCCAGACATAAATTTGCACACCCATGGATACTTGATTTCTGACAAAGAAGCCAAAAGTATACAATGGAAAAAAGAAGCCATCTTCAATAAATGGTGCTTAGATAACTGGATGTCAACCTGTAGAAGAATATAAATAGATTCATTTCTATCACCCTGCACAAAACTCAAGTCCAAATTGAACAAAGGCTTCAACATAAATATAGTTATATTGAACTGATAGAAGAGAAAATGGGAAATAGCCATGAATGCATTGGCACAGGAGACAACTTCTTGAATAGAATAACAGTAGCACAGACACTAAGATTGATAATTAATAAATGGGACCTCATGAAATAGAAAAACTTCTGTAAGGCAAAGGATACTGTCAATAGGACAAAATGGCAGCCTACAGAATGGGAAGAGATATTCACCAATTCCACATCTGACAGAGGGCTGTTTTCTAAAATATATAAAGAACTCAAGAAACTAGAGACCAAAAAAAACCCAAAATAATCCAATTAAAAACTTCAAAACAGATCTGTACAGATCTAAACGGAATTCTCACTAGAAGAACCACAAATGGCAGATGAACACTCACCAAAATGTTCAGCATCCTTAGCCATCAGGGAAATGCAAATCAGGAGTCACATAATACCATCTTACACCTGTTAGAATGGCTAAGATAAAAAACACCACTGACAGCTCTTGTTGGAGTAAATGTGGAGCAAGGGGAACACTCCTCCATTNCTGATGGGAGTGCAAACTTGTACAGCTACTTTGGAAATTAATATGGCAGTATCTCAGAAAATTTGGAATCAATTCACCTTAAGACCCAACTATACTACTCTTGGGCATAACCCAAAGGATGTTCAATCATACCTCAAGGACNCTTACTCAACTATGTTCATAGAAGCTTTATTTGTAACAGCCATAACCTGAAAACAACCTAGATGTCTCTCAACCAAGGAATGGATAAAGATAATGTGGTACATTTACACAGTAGAGTATTACTCAGATTTAAAAAAAAATGACATCATGAAATTTACAGACAAATGAATGGAACTAGGAAAAAATCATCTTGCGTGAGGTAACCCTGACCCAGAAAGATAAATATGGAATGTATTCACTTGTAAGTTCATATTAGCTGTAAAGTAAAGGATAACTGTGCTATAATCCATAGAACCAGAGAAGCTCAGTAAAAGAAGTTTCATGGGGGGGGGGATGCCTGGATCTCCCTGGGAAGGGGAAATATAAGAGATCTCAGGGTGGACTTTGGATGGGTGTGGGTGGTAACATGAGCGATCAGGTTGGGAGTGGATGGAGGGGGAGAGTACAAAGAAATGACTGTAAAGGGGGCGCTTTTCCAGGTCAGATAGAAACCTGGTGCAAGGGAAACTCCCAGGAATCTACAAGGATGACNCCAGCTAAGAAGATTAGGATTACCCCTAACAATAGCAGATACATAGTCTGAACTGGCCNTCTTCTGTGACCATGAAAGACTTCCAGTGGAAGGATTGGGACATCAACCAGCCATACAACCTTTGACCTACAGTCTGTCCTGCCTATGGGATGTGCTGGGGTAAGGATGGCTCAGAGATTGTGGGAGTGGCCAATCAATGCCTGGTCCAGCCTGAGACCTATACCAGGAGAGTGAGTCCACCCCTGACACTGCCTGGAGTGCTAAGACCCAGAGGCTGGATGGCCCAGAGATGTGAATAGAACCAAACATGATTGGAGGAAAAAATGAACATAATGGCATTCTGATATTCTCATAGTTTGGTGACTACCTCAATCGTCATCAGAGAGCCTGTATCCAGTAACTGAATAGATACAGATACAGAGACCCACAGCCAAACATTAGGCCAAGCTAGAGGAATCCTTCTAAAGGGAGGGAAGAAGGATTGTATGAGCCAGAGGGGTCAAGGATATCACAAGAAAACCCACAGAAACAACTAATCTGGGCTCCTAGGAGCTCACAGAGTCTGAACCAACAACCAGGGAACCTGCATGGAACTGACCTAGGCCCTCTACATATACGTGATGGTTGTGTAGCTTGGTCTTCTTGTAGGACTCCTAACAGCGGGAGCAGGGTCTGTTCCTAATGCTTTGACTGGCTTTGGGGAACCTAATTCTCATACTTGGATTGCCTTGCCCAGCCTTAATACATGGGGAGATACTTAGTCCTATGGCAACTTGATATGCCATGCTTTGTTGATATTCACTGAAGGCTTTCCCCTTTCTGCACAGAAACAGAGAAGTGATGGGGGTTGTA
>LZPO01076319.1:29625-44157 GCA_001675575.1 Neotoma lepida
CCACCGAGATCTGCACCTGCGGCGGCTCCACCCGGGCCCGCGCCCTAGGCTTCAAGGCTCACCGAAACGGCCCTCCTACACGTCGCAGGGGTGGGCTCGTGGCCGCTCCGGTCCTGTGTCTCGTTCTGACTGCCGGCGATGGCCAGGTATGGGTCCGACGCTCCAGCGTACAAAAATGTTTTGTACAGATCAATATTTGTAACTAATTTAATGATAGGTAGTTCAACCCCTAAATCCCCAGTTCAAAGAATTGTTATTTCTCTGTAAACAACTTTATTACTCTTATTATTAATCTATATTTTTAAAATGTACTCAATTATCACTTTTATTATATTTTGAATTCTGTCAATAAAACTCTGGAAATATGTAATATATGAGAGAAGAATAAAATAAAAATGAAAATAATAAATAAAAATACTTGAAAAAACTCTGGAAATACGTCTTCTCTCTTGGTATACAAATATCTAGTGTTCGCTTTAGTTTTGTGTCTTGGTTCACAAAGTTGCAAAAGGGCCTATAAGCAGAGGATGGACTCCTGCCCTAGAAAACGCCTGACCTCTGTTCTATGGGCAACACCATGATGCACATTTTCAGGAAGAAAACGGTCCAGGGAGCCGACTTCTGTTGTTGATAAGGGACGCTTTTTGTTTCCANAGAAAATTCTGAAAAGCACAGTGCCAAATAGTTTTCATTCATTNGAACTTTTCCTCTCCTCACACAACATTCTTTTAAAAACCCTTAATCAGGAAGGTAAGACATTCACTAGACTGGCATTCACACTGGGTGCTAAGGACGTTCATAGATACNCAGGTTAATACAGGAAAATAAACAAACGCAGACAGCCTAGTCAGTCATGATTCATACCGCTCAAGTAGAAATAGCTTCAGGATCATTTGAGCTAATTCACAAGTGCCTTCATGCTTTTCTTGTGTCACTCATTACCTTAGCTTTAGGCAAGGGCTTTTAAGGATGAGGTTTTTTTTGTTGCTTTCTGATTACTACTAACATTTTTTGTTTGTTTGTTTATTTCAGTTACCAGTGATAATTGCTAGGTGTGTTCTATTTTAATTTTTTTAAGTGATTCTTTTTTTTTTTCGAGACAGGGTTTCTCTGCGTAGCTTTGGCACCTTTCCTGGAACTCACGCTGTAGTCCAGGCTGGCCTTGAACTCACAGAGATCCTCCTGCCTCTGCCTCCCGAGTGCTGGGATTAAAGGCGTGCGCCACCACCGCCCGGCTAAGTAATTCATTTTTTGTCTCAGTATTCTGAACAGTGAAATGTGTTTTGTTTCTTCTTTTCACATTCCATACAAAATAATTTCATGTATGGATCAGTCATTAACTGTGGTAATAATTGGCCATTATTGAGATTAAAATTATTAAGTTTTGCATTTTGGGGGGGAAAAATTATTTAGTATACTTCCAGGGCCAGAGGGCCATATAGCTGTAAGGACACTTCATGTAGTATGCATATGTCTTTAAAATACCAACAGGGCTATCTTACAGTAATATGATTGTTTGTCTTGATTGGGTACACGATTATATGAGTGCTTCAAGTCCAGAATTTAAGATTTTTATTTAGTGAATGTCATTGAAAGTTGTTTCTATTTTTCCTTACTGGGATCTTTAAAGGTCATTGTGAGTTGTATCTCGCATTTTGTATAACATCTGTTTAATTAGACTTACAATATGACAGCATTGCATTCACTCCAGAGTTCNCGGAGGCTCTGAAGCAGCTTGTGAACGCTATCCGTGATGCTGGGAAGTCTTCGAAGAGNAGAGAGTCAGCAGAGGCAGTTGTTACCTNTACCTTGGTTACTCAGGAGCTTTGCAAGGTTTGTGCTCCCAACCTGCAAAGACTGCATTTCTGCTCTGAGGGAAAAAGTTGATTTAACTCCCNACGATCACATCNTTAGCGCTTCTTCCTCAGGAATGCCTCCTATNCTCTCACTGACTTCCAGAGCCAGTACAGTGTCCATATTTTGTAATCAAACCTTCCCTCTTAGGGCCGCCATTTTTCAAAGGCTTCCTAAGCAGTCTCTATCAGGGGAAGTTTATGAACGTGAAGAGCAGAATGTGGAGCCTGGCACATAATAAGCAGAATGTGGAGCCTGGCACATAATAAGCACTCAATAAACGGTAGCTGTTTTGTTACTTCACTAGATTTTGCTTAAAACCTGCATGTGCTTTTTATAGAAATTCATTGAAACTCCTTTTATAGTGCCATTCAAAAGTCTTATAAAATGGAAGTTTCCTGGTTAGTAAAACGCTTCATTTTGCACAACACTGAACTGGATAATCCATTGATTATAACCATATATTATTGTCACCATAAACATGAAAGAGAATTGTTTTAATAACTTATTACAAGTCCTTTGTGAAGATAGTCTTGCCTTATTCCTTNTATATAAAAATAGATTATTTTCTCAAAGCTATCTGATGAGATTAATAGTTTGTTCATCTTAGGGTTTCACTAAAGGGCTATTGTCTTATTGTGCTGTGTGGAGTTATGATTCCGAGTATGGGANGAAGATAGTGTTCCCAAGACTTTGGTGACAAGGAAGAAGTGACTGCAGCTGGCAGATGAGAAAATTTGGAAGTGCTAAAAAGCTACCAATCTCACTGGAGAGTGTTGGGTAGGGTGGGGTGGGGGTGGGCTCCCAAGGGTGCTGACTGAGTCTCCTAGCTCACCTTAAGAAAGTGTGGCTGACAGTTGGAAGAACTATTTAGAGAAGAGGATGATGAATTTTCTTAACCTTGGGTTTCTCACAGGAAGAGAGGGAGGGAGAGCAGTGGAAAACAGGGCCAGAGGAGAGGAAACAAAAGTTATTTCTTGGATAAGTAGGTGCGGATAGGAANGGGGAACAAGAAGAGACCAAAAGTGCTGATATCTCAGATGTCAACTCTTGGATTCACACAGGGGCACTCTGATGCCTTTGAACTTCTGAAGAATGCCATGCCTCTTTTGGGAGACTCACTTCTCTTTAAAGGGTCCTCCCAAGCCAGTAGGAATTGTATTGTCATATAAGATGGTTAGTTGCCTCGTTTATCTGTTACCAGGAATTCTGGGAAAAACCCCTCTGTTGTCTCCAGATGATACAGGGAACATTGGGGTCCCCTCTTGGAGTTCTTAGTCTCANTAATAAAAATTTAAGGATGGACTCAAGTAGAAGTTTGAAGACAATTTTTAAAAGAAATATCCCAGAGCAGACAAGCTATAATTGCATCAACTGCTTGGAAGAGGAGAGTGGAGAGGAGAAGTAAGAANGGCCACGTCTTTTGAGTTCTGCTGCCATGAAGTTCAGCCACATGGCAGCAGGCAGCCACATACCGGGGACAGGAGCTTTAGAGAAAGNATAAGGTACAAAGTGTTAGGGAAAGCATGCTTAGAAAAAAGTCAGGAGAAAAGGGAAAGTTATGCTTTTTAGAGTAATTCATAAAAGTTCACATTCTTATAAAGCAACATTTCTGCACTCTGCAAGAGACTGATCCAGGAGGTGTGAACTCTGGGAAGTAAACACATAGCATCTTGTTAAAGGGTTATTATTCTGCCTGTCTCTATAGCTTTGCTTAAGGTGTGCCCGCCTTCCTAGGGGTGGTCCTACCTGGTGGGTGGTCTGTTGGCCAGNTGATTGACTTGAATGTTAAGTTTCCACCCAGGCCAGAGATTTCATTCTCTGAAGCAGAAGGAATTTGTTATACCTTAATAGGCTTTCACTGCTTCTGTGGCACTTCTGGCTTCAAAATCTAGGTCAGAGAGACAAGAATCCATCATGATACTGTTCAGAGCAGGAATAAGAGTTTAACACCAGAAAGGTCTAAACCTTGCTGATGCAGGAAAATTCAACTCTGAAAGACCGTCATGGTTTATGTGTCTCTCTNCTCTGCCTTCCTTTGAAAGCATCTGTAAAGACCTTGCAATATCATTTTAATGAGGTTCTGGAAAGTTACTACCCATTAAGAGGTTATTAAGGGCTTTTTAGGGAGAGTATATAAAATAGGCATGCAGAAGAAGCATTAAAGCTGGAAGGGAGAAACTCAACATGCTGAGAAAACCCGGATAAAGCTAAGACCACCGATGTGGCATGACTACAGGCCATGGATCAGTCATGTCCTGTGAATAGAGACTTCTTGTGAGATGTAAGCTCAACAGGAAATGCCACATCAGGGCAGATCTTGGTGGTTCCAACGTTTTCACAGGCCTCCTGGCCCTTTTGGATTTAGGTGAATTATAACCTATGGTGATGGGAATGTCTTTCTAAAAATGTGTTGCTCTGATTGGTTGATAAATAAAGCTGTTTGGCCAATGGTGAGGCAGAATAAGGTTAGGCGGGACATTCGAACTACGGGAAGAGAAGCTGAAAGCAGAGCAGGGGCAGACGCCATTCTGCCACCTAAAAAGCAACATGTAACGGCACACAGGTAAAGCCACGTGGAACACGTGGCGACATAGATTTATAAAATGGGTTAATTTAAGATGTAAGAGCTAGCTAGCGAGAAGCCTGCCAGGGCCATAGTTTAAAAATGATATAAGCCTCTGTGTGTTTATTTGGGTCTAAGCGGCCGTGGGAGCCGGGCGGGGAATCGGACAAACTTTCGTCTACACTATGGTGCTCTATATTTGAATGCTGGTGGAAGTNTTGTTCATGAAGGTAGACTCTTTCATGACTGCCCTGTCTTTATTCTCTGAATTGTGGTTTTTATGTTTTCACCCTTTCTTCCTCGAGCTTTTGTGAAGGACGTAGTACATCACAGGACACTGTGTTGCTGGTATTAATATCAAATCTTTCAAGGAAAGGTGAAACCCTCCCCTTAGCCTTCCTCCCTTCCCCTCAGGACTTGACTTGGCCTTGCAGGGGTCAGCAAACCTTTTGTCTAGCTTCTTTGTCTGGGCAGACTACAGAGAAGTAGCTCTAGTTCCTGTGNGATTGCTTAAGTCTTGTGCACAGGGAACCAGTCAGCCCGTAGTTTCTGGTNACATTATTGATAATGGNNGCATTAGGAATAGTCACAGTAACTCACTTCATGNTTCACATTCAAGGCACAGCTCTAAGCACTGTAACTATAGTCCAGGTCCTATGATGGAAGAGCTTTTATGTACACATCACTTTAATACTGTGTCCACCTAGCAGAATAATAGCAGTAGGCTCTCCACTAGGGGTATGGCCTCTATTTTACAGATGAGGAAACTGTGGTACTGGGGTAGAGGTGCTGCAAAGTAATTTGCTCAGATTGCACAGCCAGAACATGGTAGAGCCAAGTTTTGAACCTGGCCAAACTGTTGTTTAGCAAAAATATGAAAGGAGTTTGCATAATAANACCAAAAAATATTCTACTGCATGCAAGATGGGGTACCCTTGGATAACCCCACTTTTTGATAACCAAGNGTTGAATCCTTTACCATATTCTCGCCACATGCTGAGTTGACTTAACAGTTANAGTTGTTGTTACAACTCTTCTTTTCATGTAACATATATTTTCTACACTAACATTTTATGAATTGTGAGCTTTTTTTTGGCCCTTAAGAATACAACTTATTTTCCTAATCCAGATGGCATCTTGTGAGACAGCCAAAATACATAAAAACCATAATAATATAACATCTCATTTTAAAGGGGAAAAAATATCCCTCCATTCTGAACACTCAAGCATTCAAATTCTAGATGCTCAAACCAGNAAGTCTTTAGGAACTTCTCCTATTGTTCANNNGAGAAGCAGAATCTCTTAGAAGTATTCCAAAACACATACCTGATTTCAGANAATATGGAGAACGAGAATTCCCTTTCTTTTCTANGCTCAGAAGGCTCCAAAGAGCNNATCCCAGCAGGTGTTATCAGTAGCAATTAAACAGTGAAGTAATTAAATGATCTTCCTGCATAGCTGAAGCTGCAGATGAGTTCAGAGCTTCCCTAAGAGGGTGGGAACACCTGCTAACTCAGTTCTGGCACCTCATGCAACAACAGGGCCCTCCTGTCATCACTGTTATTTGTAGCCACTCAAAAAAAAAAATCATCAAATAATTCCAATAATCACGAAGAGATNTGTGAGCAATCTGTGGTTCCTAGCTCTAGATTCAGAGACGGGAGACAGTGTCACTGTGCTCTTGGGTAACTCATAATCCAAAAGAGAAAAGCAAAATGTAGCAAGAAATTATAGGTGCTATGGCTGCAGCATGTGTAGCTGGAGAGGGCAAAGGGACAGGGTGCCTGTCCACAGGACATGCTTGAAGATTTCCTGGCAAAGTAGTCGCTTGAGCTGAGTTTTGAAAGATACATCTAGATGTTTTCAAGAGGGAACATTTAGAAAAAGTACAATGTCATAGAAAAGAAAGCGACACCAGGGAATGGCAAGCTCTTAGGTGTGCCTGGAGCAGAGTGTGTGCCTGTTTTTTTACCTTTTATCTCCCTTTGAATGCTGCTTGCCTGCCTCGGCTTGCCAAATTCAGATGGCTAGACCTGTGTTTGTTGCTTTGGAATTGCAGGAAGAAATAAAGTAACCAAAGTCTGAGAGATTGTGTCTCTGAAGCCTTAACTGCTTTATGGAGAGTTTTACAAGATTAGAGGAAAAGACAAAGGGGGTTTAGGAGAATGCAATCCATATTCAACATGTATTGTCAGAAAAATAAACAGTTGAAGATTTTACCAGACTAAAAAGATCCTGGCCCTGTGTGAGATAGTAGTATCTGTTTTTCTCTGTATTTTTCTCCCTCTGCTTCCTCACTTCCTGAGGGTGGCCAAAAATTTACATTTCTTTTCCAGAGGGTGTTTTAGATTGTTATGTCTGAAGCACCATTGCCAGAAGAACCCAACTTTATTTGGAAGACAACTTGGCTTTTTAAAGGAATAGGAGGGAGGCCAGGGAGACTCTTGCCTGAGAAGGAATGGAAGTGTGCCAGTTGAGTGCAGACATGTACCCCCATCCCCTTCTGATGTGTCAGGAAGCTGGCACAGGTGAACATGGGNATGAGGCAGTGTGCCCACAGACAGCTGGACACGNATGCTCCTAGGTCTCCCAACCTCAGGGGATTGCTATACTTAGGAAGACCTGGCTGTGCTATGTCACCTCCAAGGAATTGGATTTAAGGGCTCTCAGAATCCTGGAGTTGGAGAGTTGGAGAGATGAGAGCAAAGTCTATGGTAATTGACAACAAGATTTCCCATTCAGAGTTACATTTAAATTAGTGGTTGAAAGATAATTAGATATTACTTCCACCCTCAAGTTAGTGTATCAAAATTCATAGTCATGTGCATCCTGGAATGAGTTTTCTGATGTGTTAAGAAATAGATACTAAGAAATATCTAAGCTAGAAGTAAAAAACTTAGAGGCTGATACTCAAAGACAAGCTAAGAACAACAAGGCTTTAAAGTCAGGCTTGGACCCTGGGACTAGAGGGAAGTTGATGGATCTGGGAGACACCCAGGAAGTGGAGGTGAAATGGGGAGAAGTATTAAGGTCTAGTTAGGAGACAGGACCCATATAGGGTTTGAACAGGGAAACAATACACAGAATTATAAACTAGTAACTCTGGGTTAACAATTGACTGGTAGGACTCTGAAGAGCAGTAGAAGATGAAGCCCTCTGCCCTAAGAGTAGAACTTCTCCAGGGCTGAGTCAGAGCTCAAAGGGGAGCTTGCTTCTGTAGTTCCCTGAGTGGTAAGGTTTGCTGAGGTGTCAGAGCCAGAGGCTAGCAAACTGAAAACAGCCNGCTAGACAATATGGCAACAAGACTAGCCCCTATGGGTTGGTGGGATTGGTTGGGACAGAATCTAGAGGAATGTTGCAGAACTTGCTGGAGGTCACTTCACAGTGAGCTTCACTAGGAGGCTTGTTGTGGCACACAGTGGAACTCATTAGAAAGGTGCTCAAGTCACAAAATTGGAAAATCTGAAAGAAAAGGACAGTTTTCTGAATAGATACCACATACCAAAGTTAAATCAAGACCAGATAAACTATTTAAATAGACCAATAACCCCTAAGGAAATAGAAACAGTCATTAAAAGTCTCCCAACTAAAAAAATCCCAGGACTGGATGATTTCAGTGCAGAATTCTACCAGATTTTCAAAGAAGAGCTAATTCCAATACTTTTCAAATTGTTCCACACAATAGAAANNGAAGGAACATTACCAAACTCTTTATTTGGCTACAGTTACCTTGATACCCAAACCACACAAAGATTCAACAAAGAAAGAGAATTATAGACCAATCTCCCTCATGAATATTGATGCAAAAATACTCAACAAAATATTGGTAAACTGAATCCAAGAACACATCAAAAAAATTATCTACCATGACCAAGTAGGCTTCATCCCAGGGATGCAAGGATGGTTCAACATATGAAAATCTGTCAACGTAATACATCATATAAACAAACTTAAAGAAAAAGATCACATCTCATTAGATGCTGAAAAAGCCTTTGACAAAATCTAACACCCCTTCATGATAAAGGTCTTGGGGAGATCAGGAATACAAGGAATATAACTAAACATAATAAAGGCAACTTACAGCAAGCCAACAGCCAACATCAAATTAAATGGAGAGAAACTCAAAGCTATTCCACTAAAATCAGGAACAAGACAAGGCTGTCCACTCTCCCCATATTTATTCAATATAGTACTTGAAGTTCTAGCTAGAGCAATAAGAGAACAAAAGGAGATCAAAGGGATACAAATTGGAAAGGAAGAAGTCAAACTTTCAGTATTTGCAGACGATATGATGGTATGCATAAGTGATCCCAAAAATTCTACCAGGGAACTCCTACAGCTGATAAACTCCTTCAGTAATGTGGCAGGATACAAGATCAACTCAAAAAAAATCAGTAGCCCTCCTATATACAAATGATAAATGGGCTGAGAAAGAAATCAGAGAAATGTCATCCTTTACAATAGCCACAAATAATATAAAATACTTTGGGGTAACACTAACTCAACAAGTGAAGGACCTGTATGATAAGAACTTTAAGTCACTGAAGAAAGAAATTAAANAAGATATCAGAAAATGGAAAGATCTCCCATGCTCATGGATAGGTAGGATTAACATAGTAAAAATTGCAATCTTACCAAAAGCAATCTACAGATTCAATGCAATCCCCATTAAAATCCCAACACAATTCTTCACATACTTGGAAAAAACAATACTCAACTTCATATGGAAAAACAAAATACCCAGGATAGCTAAAAGAATCTTGTACAATAGAGCAACCTCTGGAGGCATCACCATCCCTGACCTCAAGTTCTAGTACAGAGTTATAGTAATAAAAACATCTTGGTACTGTCATAAAAACTGACAAGTGGACCAATGGAATCGAATTGAAGACCCTGACATTAATCNGCACACATATGAACACCTGATTTTTGACAAAGCAGCCAAAACTATACAATGGAAAAGAGAAAGTATCTTCATCAAACNTTGCTGGCATAACTGGATGTCAACATGTAGAAGATTGCAAATAGATCCATATCTGTCAGTATGCACAAAACTCAAGTCCAAATGGATCAAAGATCTCAACATAAATGCAGTTACACTGAACTTGATAGAAGAGAAAGTAGGAAGTANGCTTGAACGCATTGGCACAGGAGACCACTTCCTAAATATAACACCAGTAGCACAGGCACTGAGAGCAACAATTAATAAATGGGACCTCTTGAAACTGAGAAGCTTTTGTATGGCAAAGGACACAGTCAATAAGACAAAACGACAGCCTACAGAATGGGAAAAGATCTTCACCAACACCACATCTGATAGAGGGCTGATCTGCAAAATATATAAAGAACTCAAGAAACTAGACATCAAATACTGAACAATCCAATCAAAAAATGGGCTACAGAGCTAAACAGAGAATTCTCAAAAGAAGAATCTCAAATGGCTGAAAGACATTTAAGGAAATGCTCAACATCCTTAGTCATCAAGGGAATGCCAATCAAAATGACTCTGAGATACCACCTTATACCTGTCAGAATGGCTATGATCAAAAACACTGATGACAGTCTATGTTGGAGAGGATGTGGAGCAAGGGGAACACTCCTCCACTGTTGATGGGAGTGCAAACTTGTACAACCACTNTGGAAATCAGTATGGCGGTTTCTCAGAAAATTGAGAATCGATTTACCTCAAGACCCAGCTATAGCACTCTTGGGCATATACCCAAGGAATGCTCAATCATACCACAAAAATACATGCTCAATTATGTTCATTGTAATAGACAGAACCTGGAAACAACCTAGATGTCTGTCAACTGAAGAATGGATTAAGAAAATGTGGTGCATATACACAATGGAGTACTACTCAGCAGAGAAAAACAATGACATCATGAAATTTGCAGGCAAATGGATGGAACTAGAAGATCGCATCCTGAGTGAGGTAACCCAGACTCAGAAAGACAAACATGGTATGTACTTACTCATAAGTGGATACTAGATGTAAAGCAAAGGACAATCAGACTGTAACCCACAGATCCAGAGAGGCTACCTAACACGGAGGACCCTAGGATAACTGTGGCTTACAATAAGTTTTGGTTTTGCCCAATCTCTGGGCATGCTTTAGTGAACCATTTCACTATTAGGATAAGAATTTGTACCATATCAAGCAGATGAAAGGATATGCTGGCTGTACTTTCAAGAGGGGAGGCTAAAATCTTTTTAGATTATGGATTAGCCTATAGAAAAATGTCTGCTGTAAATCAAACAGTGAGGGGGAAGATGAATAGGAATCTCACTTACAAAACTCAAGTAAAACATAGCTCTCTGAACAGATGAAGATAGGTTTCTTCTGTATCCCAGAATCTAATCAATATTTATATGTATAATTCAGCTATTATTTGGCTTAAAAGGGCTTATTGGGAAATGTTATCATTTTTATTATTTTCTACAGAGAAAATATTTTCCAGTTTCAAATAACTCTGGACTTTTGAATTATAACTTGTTTTTATGTTCAAAAAAATTTATTTTACACACAAAAAAAGGTGCTCATGGGAGAGGGCTCAATGTCTTTCAAGATGAGCGCCATTCCATGTTCTCTATGATGAACAGTCACCAGAAAAGCAAGAAGTGAGAACAGAGGACTGGCAGAAGAGAAGCCTCTGCCTCCTTCATGGCTCCTACACTCCCCTCCACTGACACAGACTCACTCCTGGCTGACTGGCTGCCAAAATAGCAATGTTGCTAGCACCAATTGCAACCAGGAATGTGAAAGGTAGATTTGGAGCTTAGAGACTACAGATAATAATAATAATAATAATAATAATAATAATAATAATAATAATAATAACATAATCAGAGTATAATTGATAATAATAATTGATAATCAGAGTGAGGTTAGGAGGACTTCTGAGATCACAGCTACGCTTGGAGTGTTTATTCCCTCCCAAATTCATGTGTTGGAATCCTAACATCACAGTAATGGTATTGAAGGTCAACTTCTCAACTTGAAGGTATATGAGGGTCAACTTCTCACCATTAGGATTATTTTCCTTATAAAAAGCCCTAGAGAGTTCTTCTGCTATTGTCTATCACATGACAACACAACAAGAAGGCACTGTCAACAAAGCAGGTCATTGGCCTTCACCAGACAATTTCTTAGTACTGTGACTGTGGACTTCCAGTCTCTAGAATAGTGAGAAATAAATTTATTTTATAGCGTCTTATGGTGCTTATCATAGACAGATGAGCTAAGACAGTGACTTGCAGGATGTTTGTTTTTCTTTTCTGTAATTGTGTTTATGTTGATGTTTTTCAATGAAAACAAACATGAAATTGGGGGGAAGAGTTGTATTCAGAATTAAAAGGGATCATGACTATACTGAAGCATGGGAACACCAATGCTTTAGAGAGGTAGGAGATCCTTCTGGAGGAAATCAAGAGGTAGAAGGCTATAGAGGTCTACAGAAGATAAAGCAATATTATAGATGGCAAGAAAAGAGACTTATATAAGGAGCAGAGTGGTGAAGAGTAAGTAGATAAGCTACAGAGAGGCCAAGGGAAATAAGTTGAATTTGTCTATAGGATTTAGGAGCTGAGAGAGCTTGTGTGTAGGAGCTGAGTGAGCTTATATAGAACTCATCAAGTATTGACAATAAAAGTGTTCAAAGTGGATACAGGACTAAAGAGGACTGAAAGAAGTTAAGTCATCACTCTAGGTGTAGAAAATGCTATGACTATTTTGGAACTAACCTTGAAATGGAATAAAGCATATGTGATGGTTTGCAAACTTGGTGGGTCTTAGAATCACTTAGGAGATGACATCTGGGAGTGTCTGTCTGTAAGGATGTTTCTAGAGAGGGTTAAGTAAGGAAAGAAGACCCACTCTGAATGTGGGTGGTACCATCCTGTGGGCTGAGGTCCTGGAGTGAATAAATCACAGAAATCCAGTAGAGAATCAGCATCCATCTCTCTGCACATTCTGTAGGTACAGTGTGAATAACTGCTTAATGTTCCTGCCACCACTGCTGGAGCCACCTTCCCTGCCTTGATGACCTGTGCCTTCAAACTGTAAGCCAAAATAAACCCTTTGTTTCCTGAAGTGACTTTTGTAGGGTACTTCATCATAGTAACAACAACAACAACAACAACAACAACAAAAAAAAACCCAAAAACAAAAACAGGAAAAGTAACCAAGGCAGTGCCATCTATCTATCTATCTATCTATCTATCTATCTATCTATCTATCTATCTATCTATCTATCTATCTATCTATCTTAGTCAGGGTCTCCAGGGGTTCACTATGTAGTCTTTCTTGGCTGGCCTAGAACTCTTTGCCTTAAAATTTAGAGAAATCTACCTGTCTCTGCCTTGCAAGTTCTGGGATTAAAGGAGTTGACCAGGATACCAGCTACTGATATATGGCAGGGCAAGGTTATAAAGCCAGACTTCACTTTTTCTAGACACAGGTTTTTAACTATTATTTAATTCTGTCCTTGTGTATATGTCTTTTCTACTCATCAACTAACCTATATTTTCTGTAGATCACCAACCACTCTGTGTACTATGCGACACCTCTCAAATCACTAACAACAAGGGCCTGGAATGGTTGAATGTTCATATTTACCAAATAAATATGTACTTGGACTTAAGAAAATCTAGCTGGTTAATTCATCTGATTTGAGCATGGGCCAGTTGACTGAGCTGTTTTCATGCTCTCAAGCTTAAATAGACTTTCAGACAAATACTTATACATTCACTGGGTCCCAAGAAAATCAAGAGAAAAATGAGGTGAGGGAAGGGACAATTCAGTGTCAATTTATCAGTACTGGGGGACAAACAACTACTTCTGGTGGGTTCCTTATGAACTGCCCATACTTACAGTGTATCTGACTTGAAATTTTTATGCCAAAACCCGCATTAGGATATCTACTTTAAGTATAAAGAGAGTTAATCATTGAAATAAAAATTTAAAATTATTTTCCAAAAACACTAATTTGCTAGAATTTTTTAAAAGTAAACAACCTAGGTTATATTTTATGAATGTGTTTGAGTTATTCATAAGAAAGCCTTTAATCAACTGAGTGATATGTTTCTGAACAGTTTCCTAGCCATTGCTATATAGGAAATTTGTTTTCTGGAGACAAGAGGAAAAGAAGGGGAAAAAAAAAGCTAGAATAAGGTATTATGGTGGAAAGTAATACTGGCTCCTCAGGGCAGAGGATCCTGGGCTCATACCCCAAATTTAAAGCTTGCTTTCTGTGATGTGGGACCTTTCTGTCTCTCTTCTTTCTATCCCTCCCTTTCTCTTCCTTTTCTCTTTCCCCCCCTCCTTCCTTCCTTCTCTCCTCTCCCTCCCCCTTTTCTCTCTCCCATCCTCTTCCCTCTCTTTCTCTTTCTCTTCCTCCCCTCTCCTTCTGTCTCCCTTCTCCATCATGTGAGGTCTAGGATTACACTCAGATCACCAGGCTTGGCAGCAAGAGCATCTACTTGCTGTTGTCTACGGTATTTCCTTTCCTTTTTTTTTTTTTACTTGCTGTTGTCTACGGTATTTCCTTTCCTTTTTTTAAATGTGATAAATTATTTTAATCAAAAGTAGTTTTGGAATTAAGACAACATGTGAACATACAACAGAATGAGGTAAGCAAACGGGGAAGGTTTCCTGGCTAGTCCATGAGCATGAGACTCTTTTTTTCTTTTTAAAAAATCTGGTCCCAGAAACCCAAGGTGCTCCCAGAGATGGTTCTGAGGACCTTGTTAAGAGATACACGTGAAGCCTCCATGTGCTGATGATCTTTTAAAAGAGGGCATACCTTCTTCTCTCTTTATTCTCAAAAGATCTCCAAGTTTATTCTTCTGCATGGTGACATGAATAATTAGATAAATTATTGTGAGAAAAAAATCTATCATTTTAAAAAATACCAATTTTTTTATATTAGCATGATATAAATGTTTTAAGCCATGTATTAATTTTTCCAAAACAATTTTCATTTTAGTGAGTGCAGTGTGAACAATATTTACTTTAGAAGGAAGGTAGAAAGAGACTGGTGAGGTGGCTCAGCAGCTCACCACCAAGGCTAACAACCTGAGTTTGATCTCCAGGAAACAAACAAACAAACAAA
>LZPO01076320.1:14342-30086 GCA_001675575.1 Neotoma lepida
TGTGTGTGTGCATGTGTATGTATGTGTGTGTGTGCATGTGTGTGTATGTGTGTGTATGTGTGTGTGCATGTGTGTATGTATGTGTGTGCATGTGTGTGTATGTGTGTGTATGTATGTATGTGTGTGCGTGCACATGTGTGTGTGCGTGTGTGTGCATATGTGTGTGCATGTGTGTGCATGTATGTATGTGTGTGCGTGCACATGTGTGTGTGCATGTGTGTGTGTGTGCATGTGTGTGTGTATGTGCATGTTCATGCATGCAAGTGTGTTTGTGTGTATACATTGGGCACTGAGATTTTGCAAGCTTCCCTCAAAGATGAAAAAGATCTAACGTAATCTTGTGAATTTGAATCTCAGCACCTGAGCCGGGAGATAATGTAGAGGATGGGGTTGGAAAGAGAGCTGTTGCCATCACATGANGGTTAATCTTGATTGTCAACATGATGGGATTTAGAATCACCATGGAAACAAATCTCTGGGTATTTCCGCGAGGGATTTTCTAGACTAAGTTAATTAATGTGGAGAGACACACCCTAAATGCTGGCAAGCACCGCTCACTGGGCCCTGGAGTCCTGGGCTTCATAAACAAGAAGGCTGGCAAAACATCCAGCTCTTTCTGCTTCCAAACTTTGGATATGGAGTGACCAGAAGCCTCTCGCTCCTGCAGCCACGCTGGACTGTACNCCCAAACAGTGAGCCGAATAGGCCCTGCCTTCCTTCAATTACTTATGTCAGGTGTTCTATTACATCAACAAGGAAAGAGAGATACAGCTGACTAACACCTGTCCTGGACTGAGCATCAGTGTGTTAGCTCCCCCAGAACAGCCCAAGAGACTGGAGCTTCTGTTGAGGAGAGGGTAAGGGGACAGGGGGTCCTGTCTACCATCTTATCAGAAATCCCCAGAAGTTAACATTAGTGGCACTGACTATAAGGAAACATTATATCCCTTATGCTTTTGTGATATGTGACCATTTTTTGCTGGGCATTGGCCCTATAGCCTCAGCTCTTGAATCTTTATTTCATTTTATACATCCTACAAATAAAACTGATCCAGTGCTTTGAGGCTATGGTTGATCCCTACTGGGCTTTATCACAACTGGAGGAAGTGCTTGAGTCCAATCAAGTCTCACAGAGCAGCAGCCTTTCTCTTTATTTCATCTAAAAGGGAACATATCCTTCTAATTTGCTGCCCCTTTAAAAGCAATTTAAAAATTCCACCCTTGAGGTGTGTTTGTGGCTTCACAGCTGGCTCCAGGTCCGTAGTCACTAAAAAATATAATTGGTTGCATTTCCTTTCATCTTGAGCAGGTGTGCTGTTTTTCTGTTAGTCTCTGGTCAGCTACAAAGCCCTGCCTGGCTTTGAGTGGTTACTAAGGAGAGCGGGCAGGCAGCTGGAACAGGAGACAACATGCACCTGCCCTCCCTCCCTGCACCACCCTTTGCAGCACATGCCCTCCACAGTTAGAAGTTTGACCCACAGGAGAGGTAGAAATTCACTTTCTTCATTGTCAGAGATAGAAACTTCAAAATTTGACTAAGCATCCCTCTCCTGATTAATAAATTGGCATCTCTCTGAGTTTTGGCAGGTTTGGCAGAAAGCTGGGGAGTACCTGAACCTGAACTTGTTCTCCCCCCATCCCCCGTTTGTGTCTTTCTTGCATAATTGGTTTCTTCTTTGTGTTTAAAATCTAAACAGGTCTTTCTCAGTAGGTAAAGGGTATTTTAGAAGCTTCCTGGGGCAGATGTTAAAACAGCGATATTTTTCATGTTTGTTTTATTTGTTGGTTGCGTCCAGAGCAAGGGCCACTTAGCTTACAGTAATATAGTCACAGCCTGTGGAGACAGCGCTATTCCCGCCTCCCACATCACCATGGGAGACGTGTGGGGAGCACTGTCCCTCCCAAGCCACTCTTTCCTCTTTTGTATTAAAGGTATATGAACACTCATTTCATATACACAATATCCGTGGTAAAGATCATTAACAATCATAGAATTTGTTGTTTTTAACTGGAAAATAATACCAAAGGATGTATGTTGTAAGAGGATCATGCTTTGTTCAAGGGTCTGATTCAAGCAGGGCACCCCCCCCCCCAAAAGAATAAATAATCTCAGATTTACATAAGAGCTCGAAATGTCTCTAAGACATTCTGTTTCCTGTTACTCTGCTTCATAGTGACAGTAGCATCAGAACAGAAAATTGGGGACAGTCCTTTATGTTGTGATTTCTAATCAGCATTAATTCATTCCTGTCAATCACAACTAAAGAGGAGTGCCTCACAACAAGTCTAAAGTGGCTGTTAGAGACTAACACGCATCGGTCTCAAATAACACATTTTATTTTCCAGAAAATAGAATATTAGCTCTCATTAGCCAAGGAAACACTTTAGATGAGTAGAGATTGCATTCAGCAGGATGCCCAGTGGCCTACGCTTGGCCAAATGTGGCCTATGCCTTGGTCACACCCATAGCATCACACACACTTCTGGCCTACAGCTTGAGCACTCATTCATTTTGTTAGAGCAGAAATCTGAGGACCAAGCTCCACACTGCAGGTGAGATAGTCTGTCTGGAGTCTTAACAACATAGGACCANGTACTTCCATTATGTCTTTANGTGTAATGACAGATTCGTTTACAGCTGAACAAAATTGACTGTAAACATGTCAGGACTTAAACCTGGAGGTATGTTAATATTGCTTTGTAACTTCTCCACTTATTTTTAGATTAACCTCCATCTGTTTAATTTATTGCATGTCTTCCTGGTTCCTGAGGGAGTGAAGACATCTTTCCAGCTCCTTTATAGAGTTTGGGTTTGCTGGCGTGTGACTTACTTCTTGAATGCACAGAATACTGATGAAGAAGGAGGAAGCATCGCTTGGCCCTTCCTTTACTCCCTGTACTTCACTGCAGGAACTTCATGTCTCTTCTCTCCCTTAATCCTCAAAACCTATTTCAGGCCATTATTATAGCTATTCCTCTGGGAATTCAGAATCTGGGAACAGACCATCTTGCACAGAGAAGAGTTAAGAAAAGTGTCCTAAGATAAGGTATCACTGATGGGACCTGGCACAACACAAGAAAAAACCTTCAATCACAGGACTGGACTACTTAGCGGTTTGACTTCCAATGAGTGTCTGAACTTACCTAAGCATCTATTGCCTTACTGGTGCAACAAAATATCAATAATGTCCCTGCAGATGGTCATGAAAACTAAAAATAAGTGTATGTGCCTCCTACTCTTNAATGTACATAACAGCAGCTCTACAAACGTGATGGTTAAGGTTTGCTGGGAAATCTGACACTCAGCATGACTGACAGACCATCAAGTATAGAGTGTGCACTTNACCCATTATATGGCGCATGCATTTGCATATTTTAACATCTCTTGAGTTGAGATATGCCTTACTGAAAACAGCTCCAGAAATTCAATGAACTACAGTGTGATCATATTTCTCCTTCACTTAATACAGCAACAAAACAAAACAAAACCACCTTTGCCAAATGTGAACTCTTACTATGTGCTAAGTACTGAGTGTTTGGTATGGGTCATTCAACCCAGTTCTTACAGTAACAAGGTTGTAGAACCATAGCCGTGTTCCCTTTATATAAGAGGCTGCGCACCTTTCACGTGGTTGATACTCAGAACAGGAGCTAAAATGGGAGTCTAGGTGCAGTCTGTGAAGAGGGGTTGATTTCTCCCTCCTCTCCCCCTCTCCTCCTCACTCTCTGTGACTGGGGCTCCAGAGTGAGTCTGGCTGACTTTGGAGTCATGTGTATGATGTGACTTGGGGCATTTTCTCAGCTTTGTCTCTGGCTTGTTTTACTTATTTACAAAGTGGCAAAAGTAGTAGAACCTGTGCATATCGTAAAGCTTAAGAAGAACAAACATATTCTTCAAGTACATGTGTACACTGCATAAATACATATACATAATTATATAACNGTGTATCTGCTCTATAGATACATGCATGAAATACACGTTAACCAATGCTGACTCAATCAGCCCTTGGTAGCTATAAGGAAATGGTTCCAGGTGCTCCAAAAATGAAAAAAAAATGGGTGCTCAACTCCTTTATACTTAATGAGAAATGTCCTCATATCTACTTTAAATCATCTCTAGATTAGTTATAATTTCTAGGACAATGCAAATCCTACATAAAGAGTTGGTATATGGTATTGTTTACAGAAGAATGACAAGGGAAAAGGCACATTTTCCAGATGCAATTCTTTCCCAAGAATGTAGACACCAGGGATGCTGAACTGTTAGATATGCAGCAGCTTACTGCCAACACACACGCACGTGCACACACGCACACACACACACACACACACACACACATGCACGCATGCACGCATGCACACACGCACACACACACATACCTTTCAGTCTTACCACAATCCAAAGGAGATATTAATTTAATATGGCTCTTAAATACATTAAGTGCTCAATAAGTGCTGGGTACCTAAAAGGTATTAGCTTTTAATTTATGGTAACTAAAACCTTCCATTGTTAACAGAATTCTGCTGTTCTCTCTCTCACACCCCTATTTGGTGTTACTGAGGCCCCAGTTGTCATCTTTACTGAGGAGTGTCCGTTTCAATAATGTGCTCCTATGTTTAGACTTCCCCAGGATCTGCAACTTCACTTCTGGATTCTGAGTTTCTTATAAAGGTATTTTGACCCATTTGGGGAACAAAGACTAACATGTTTACTTCTGCCATCTTATGAAGGGCAAAGGTTTTAAAACTGTCTGGTCACATTTTAATACATAATATATTCAAACCTTTTAGCTAAGGTTACTATACGCTAATATACCTTAAGCTGATATATCTAAAAACCTTTTAGCTACCTTAAATTAGCTAGCTTAAAGGTAAGGGTGTATATCTTTGCCAGGACAATCAGAAATTTGCATTGCCTGCCAAGCAATACATTAGCNTATCACTTACTGTAAGTTGTCCTTTTATTTGCTCACATGAAAACCAAGAGAATAAGGCTAATGAAACACAACTCTTACGTACTTTCAGTGAATGTTTTTAAATGGTGGTTGTTTATTTAACAACCTAGCAGGAAGGACCCTAGGATGACTGTAGCATAAAATAAGTTTGGGTTTTGCCCAGTCACTGGGTAAACTTTAGTGAAACATTTCACTATTAGGATAAAAATTTGTACCTATATTTATGTTCAAACTATCTGTATATTATCTCTCCTGCAATTGTACATCAAATGTTTTAATAAAAAATTAAATTATAAAAAAATTAATTCATGGGATGCAACTTACTAAAAAATAATTTCAGAGCATTAAGTAATTTTGGTTTAGGAAAAAATAAATTGACAAAAGGACCAAGCAGCAGCAAACTTGTTCTTAAGTTCATTTTAATTGGATATATTATATATTAAAATGTGACCAGACAGTTTGAAAACCCTTAGCCATTCATAAGATGACAGATGTGGACATGTTAGACTTTGTGCCCAAAATGGGTCAAAATACCTTTATGAGAAACTCAATCTGGAAGTGAAGTTGCAGATCCTAGAGCTGTGCAAATATAAGAACACTCTATTGAAATGGACATTCCTCACTAAGGACGACAATTGTGGCCTCGGTGACACCAATTAGGGGTGGTAAGAGAGAAGAGCAGAATTCTGTTAATAATTGGAATTGATTTTATTAGCTTTGGATAGGTTTTGAAAACTGTAAGTTGTTTAAAGTAAAGTCAGAAAAATGCCTGTAGAAGACACACAAAAGTTGATGAAAATGGACCCAAACAGGTCCTAAAGCATGAAGAAGACACACAGAGTGAGGTATGCAGGGGACATAAACTAGCCAGGAGACAAGGCAAGAACAAACACCAAAGGGAAGAGAGTATCTCGGCCAATCAACCATGACTTTAAATATAAAGTGACTGAGTCCACCAATCCAAAGACTAAGAGTATCTGAATATAGAGAGGCAGGTTGAGCTCTGGGATGAAATGATTGAGATGGAGGAGGGAAGGGATGGAAGGAAATATTCCATTGGATGGGGAGCAGCAGAAGACAGGGTGGCCATACTTACAGCAGACAAAACAGTCAGGAAAAATACCCTGCAGGTGATGAAGAATGACACTGCACAATGGGAAACAGATCAATCATATGGGACGCTGAAACAATTGCAGGCTTGTATGCCCTTAACAATAGAACACCTGGTTATGGGAATCAAATGGAGACAGGGCTGAAGGAGACCCACACAACAGCAAGAAAGTTCAATGCTCCATTTTCAATAAGAGAACAACCAGACAGAAAAATTCATAAGAAAACAGATAGTGAAAAAGCCTCTAACCAATTTGTCCTAGCAGATACACCCAGATATTGCTANCCCCAAGTAGCAAAAGACAAATTTACTCTAGATGCACAGAGAACAGCAAATNTCCTAGAAGGGGGGAATGGAAGAACGCAGCAAAACATTGAATTTTGCCTCCTTGCTTAAGTTTGTTCCTGAGTGTGGGTTGGTGTATACACGTGTGATGCCATTTTAAATAAAATTGTTTTTTTATTTCCCATTTTGGGTTGTTCACTGGAGACAGAGACACAGCTAATTTCTGATAGTTGGTTCTGCCTCACTCATCTTTGCTAATACGAAGAGCATCAATTCTCTTTTGTGGAATTTTCAGCAGTTCGTACATATAAGGTCAACTCTTCTATGAACAGACATTTTTTTTTCTTTCTTTCCAAACCAGAAGGCCTGAGAAACAAAGCCCAAAAGACAAATGTTATTGTAAAATAACTCATACAAAGTATATCCTCACAAGGAGAGAAGAGATAGGCACACACAGATCCATGAGAGCTATTCATCATCTGAGCCAATTTGTAACCATGTGGGGCACAGGTTCCCACCAACCAGCAGAAGCCAAGAAGGGGTTGCAGAACCAATTCTTGTACCTGAAGGAGGAACTGCAACTACCCCTTCCAAAGGAGAAACTGAGGCACTGAGAAATATGTAACTTGTTCTTGATGGTTAGAATTATTCTAGGCTTAAAAAGCTCCCAAACCCAGGGTGGAGGGACTGTCCTTATCTGTATATCACGGCAACCTCTCAGAAGCTACAATATGGCTTCCTATGATGGACATAAACAAGTGCAACCACTTAACATCTCCAGCAAAGCTGGAGTCTCCAGCAGCAGCTATGCCTCCAGCTATAAAAAGAGGTGCACTGACCAATGCATGTGATGGTCAGAAGCTAAGATGGGGTTGCATAGTCACTGTTAAAATCTCACCATCTGCCCCTACTGATGTCTGNGCAGCCATGCCCAATAACAATGAACACGGAATGACCTATGGTGAATAAACAGTGGGCCTGTCTTTTCTGGGTTCTTGCTTAATAATACACAGCACAAATAAAAAGTGTGTGTTGAGTCAAAGAAGAAGAAAAGAGACTTTCTAATCACTAACTGCACCTCTAGAAGTGACTGTAAATATTGTCCTTATACTAATAACAATGTGCTTTCTCAAAACTTCAACAGTGTCCACTGAACTTGTCCCGAAGACAAGAGTTAATTATGGGTTGTCCCTGGAATCTTCCCAAGCTTCCAAGCTTCGTGGTGGTTATGACGCACACGTCGCAGCAGGGACACACCCCCAGCTAGAAACTACNCACCCACAGCATGACTTTGGGACTCACATACCACACTTGGCAGAGGAGGGAGAACAGATTCTAAGAAGCACGAAGGGCCATGTACTTCCCTCCTGAGAGGACCCTTCCAAAAGAGGGCAGCTATTTTATAGGGTCCGCACAATTATTGAGAAGCATTGGTCAGTAGTTCTGGTGGGGTCTGCAGCTAGCCTCAAACATTTCTTAAAATTTTATTTCTGTAGAAAACAGCTAAGAATTTCTCCATGCTTTATTGACTGACTGCATAGAGAAAAGTATGTTAGGAAGACAGTAGAGCATGGGATTGCTGCCTATTTGTTGGATGCTTCAAATGAGTATTTCATTTCCATATAAAAATATACATACATGCATGTAATAATTAATGAAAAAGAAGCCATGAATTTGAAAGAGAGTAAGGAGGGGTATATGGGAGGGCTTGGAGGGAGGAAAGAGGAGGGGAAATAATGAAATTATAGTATAATCTCAAAATAAAAGAAATAATTAAAATGCGCGTGTGTGTGTGTGTGTGTGTGTGTGTGTGTGTGTGTGTGTGTTTGGGGCTAGCAAGATGGCTCAGGGGGCAAAGCATTTGTGACGAAAGCATGACAATGTGAATTTATGCCTGAAACTCCTGTCAAGGTGGGAGGGAAGAAACTACTCCACAAAGTTGCCCTCTGACCTCCACACACATGCCGTGTGGCAAGTGCACACAACAATAATAAATGGAATAATAAAATCTGCATTTGCTTAGTAGCCCCTTTAACACTGTAATAAATGTGCCCAAGTACTTGGAAAAATTTTAAGGCCTGCACTGAAACTCTTTTTAAAAGATCATGAATAGAGAATCTTTTATTTCATTTACTACAAATCATATTTTCATAAGAGAACATGAATTTAATATTCTGATAGATTTATAAATATGTGTGAGGTATTTTTAGAAGGATGGGAATCTATGGCAGCCATGAAAATGCAATGCAGCTTTGCCCTGTGGCCCATGTCCCTCTCTTGACCATTTACTCTTCCAGGTCAAACGGGAACTGTCCCTTGGCAAGGAGTGAGAGCAGAGCTGCCGACACCCAGGACTGCCTTCAGTCTTAGCTTTTTGGCTCTTTGGCAAATGAGGAGGCGGTCTGTGCACTGTTAACGCCACAAAGTCATCCAACATCACACACTGNGGGTGAGGGACGGTGGTCATCCGAGGAGCCTTTGGATTTTCAGGACATCTGTGAATTATAATTGTGAAATGGGATTTCCTGGGGACACTCCCTTTAGCCTGATTCTATCTCCCATCTTTCCACCCTGTGTATTTTCAGAAATTTCAAAACAGAAAAGGAATATCTTTACTCTCTTCCTTCTCCACCTAGCTTCCTTTGACNAATTAATTGGGTACATGGCAAATGAACTGCAGACATCCAACCCCTGGCTCCCACCCTGTGGGAGCCTGTGGATAACCCTGTGGATTATCTCTATGGCTTTAATAGAATCCATTTCTGCCCTTTTGTTGCATCAAAGGTTTTTCAGTGCCCACATGTTCCCTTGGAGAGTAAACTTCTNNGGAAGACAGGCTTATGAGAGGTGATGAGAAAACAGAGGGAGATAATTTATCTCCTTTTACAAGCTAGCCATAAGGAGTCCCTTACCAACTTTCAATTCAGGACCTGAATGCCTTGTATATTCTCAGATGATAAAATGGTTTTGAGAAATCAAGACAAATCCATTCATTTTAACTAAATGTATTTTCACAAATTTCAGGGTGCAATGGTATTTTAACTGTATTATATCATGGGGAGGAGACATTATGTATGCAAACTATGGTGCCTCATGGGAAAAAATATAGCAGGCATATTTTCAGTATGTTATATGAAATCCACATTCTTTACGAGATTAAGAAAACAGTCACTCACAGAACTAACTTGTGCTGGTAGCCAACTTTCCAGTTACACAAGAGAGATAGCAAAGAGCACCAAAGGGAAGACAAAGGCTTCTTCATTATTCCTCTGCTGCTGACAGCAAAGAAGGAGCTTTGAGTAAACACCCACTGTGGTGGCCCATGCTGCCTCTCCCGCATGACAGAGGGATGTGGGCTGCACGTACTGGATTGTGGGTTAGTATATATTTTGGACGACGTACAATAGATGATGTCTTAGATTCATGCTAATAAGGCTGTGTCTCTATGCTTCTCTGTTTTGTGGGTGTTACTCTACCTCTCACAGAGGCGCTATGTTGGGTGGGGTTTATTTGGGCCATTGTTGAGGTTCTCAAGTGTTCCAGAATCACTGAGGGGCTGAACGTTGCATGGCTTGCTAACTCCAACTCTAGACTTGCTGTGTTTGCTCATGAGGGCCAGAGGATCAGAAAAATTAAGGGTTTGTTGTTGTTGTTGTTTTGGTTTGGTTTGGTTCTTTTGATTTGTTTTTTGTTCTGTTTTGTTTTTGAGACAAGGTCCCACTACATAACCCAGAATAGCCGAGAACTCATGATTCTCTTGGCTCAACTTCCAGAGTGCTGGGATGTCATGTGTATGCTACCCTGTCCGGCTTCAACTATTGCAGTTAGAAAGAGATTCCAGGTGACATCAGGTGGTACTGATGCTGCAGCACTTCTACACAAGAGAAACTACCAAGATGCTGCTGTCCTTAGCTCCTTCACCTCTTCACCGCTTCTCCACACCGGTCATTATAGGACTCTGTGCCATCCATGGAGAGAGAACTCGGGAGTTGGTGTTTAGGAGAAGTAAGATTTCAGTGAAATGAGATGAACCTGTCAGAAGATCTGTGCAAACACTTACCAATAATGTAAGCCTCATCCAACAGGTAGTTCTCAGGTGACTATGTTCATGTCACAGTAGTAAAAACAAATGAAGAATATTGGGGCAAGNTGAAACATGTGGAATACTGGGCTTCACTGTTTAAGAGACCCCCAAAGAAACAACTCCTAGAAGCATGTCTTTTGACAAGTGCAGGAGCCCATAGAGATTTCCTAGTGCGATCTGAGCTTGCTTTACCCAGCAGGGCTGCATAAGGGGATGGATTGAGCACGTGCATGGTTACCAGGTGTTTGGAAAGGTCTGCACTTGGCTGTGCTAGGGGGAGGTCTTTTGCACCATGTCTTGGCATTTCTATAAATAGCCCCTTTAGAAGAGACAGAAGGGGCTGGTGGGTTTTGACTCAGGCCCTCCCGAGGCTATCCTGTGTTTTTAACTGTCTCTCTCCTCTATATTTCTATCTAAACGTTTCCCACTTCTCCTTGCTCAAGAGTACTCTGGGGGAAAAAGGGGGAGCAGGTCTCCCACAGACAAGATCCAAAAAAGCATCGTATCAGAAATTCAAAATCTATGGTAATGTGCCCTCACCAGGAGAACTGACCATGGAAGATTCCCGTCCCCGTGAACATCACCCATGATTTTGATAAATTCACTTGCGTGTTAAGAAGTGAATTGGGACACCCAGTCGGTTGTGTTCTGGTCATGATGAAACTTGCTTAGGTGCAGTGTGAAATCATTTTCACTGTGGACACAAGGGAGAAATTGATTTTTAAAGTTGGGGGCCACAAATATGGTTATGCTATTGCAGAGATGTGCAAATTTGCAAATGGCTTGTGGCAACATGCAAGAGACAATTACAGTTAGATGCCTGGCAACTGAAGTCATTGCTTAGAGGGTGACTGTGTGCCACCAGTAAAGAGAGAATAAACAGAATGACTTGCATGCCCTCCCACCTCAACACACTGCTCTGAAAGTAAAGCAATCAGAGTGACAGGAAATGCACATAGGTAACTCACTGCAGATGAGGTACGATCCTAACGTATAAAGGAGATTGGAAACACAACCCTGGATCTGCTAAGCTAAGGTGCTTAGATCTCATAAGAAGCCAGACTGTGTGCTCCTTCGCGTCCACATAAAAACCCATTGCACCCATCAAACCCACCCATGGAAGCACTGCCAACGAGACATCACATCCTTTCACACCNTGAAAACTGCTGGAGGCTTAGTTGCTATTTACTAAGATCAGCTAATCTTCCTGTTTTTTAAAGGATGGAAATTTCCAGCACATGAAAAGCACAGAGGATGCTGAATGAACCCTCATACACCACCATCCAGTTCAACTCACACCAGCTGACATTTGCTCCAGGTCTACACACTTTGCTACACTCTGTATTGTTTTGAACATCAGTTTATATATTAATGACAATTTCTTTTACACAAAGATATTTCTGANATACTTTAAAACAAANCATAAGCTCAAAAATTCATTAACAGAAATTCTACTGTCAACTGCACANCACACGAATAGATGGATGAGCTAAATTCTGGGTCTTTGGTGTTTCTNNTTATTAGACTGTCTCCCACCCACACTGAACAATCAACCCAGACAAGTCTATTAAAAGGTGATGACTTTCGTCATGGTATTTGTCTGATGATGAAAGAACAGTTCTAGTTGATTCCTAGAGTTCTCATGTTAGGAACAAAACACCACTGTGGCTTAAAGCAGCACACATGTATTGTGTCTTAGCCCAGTGGGTTGGAAGCCCGAAAGTAATGAATCTCTACGGCTGCCTTCCTTGCCTTCTCCCTGTCACCTGCTGAAGAGAGACCCTGTCTGGCTCGCACCAGCTTCTCCTGGCAACCAGCTGTCTTTAGTGACCTTGGCTTGCAGCTACATCACTAATCTCTGCCTCTGATGTCACATGACAATTTTCTCCTGTGTCTTCATATGCCATTTCCTGTTCTTATGTGGACACCAATAACAGGAGATTGGTGCTTACCCTAATGACCTCACCTTAGGTCAATTATTGACAAGAACATTGTCTCTAAACAAGGTCTCATGTTCAATATTCTGGGGGCTAAAGCTTCAATGCGTCCTCTTGAGGGAACACAATTTATCCCAAGCCATAGTGTTTTAAGCCTGCATCACCANGTTCCTGTTAGAATTTCCCTGGGTGATCATGCACACGTCTGTGCTGGGAACAGAAAGACAGGGAAAGTCATGAGATGTAGAAAGGGCTGGGAGCCCTTTCTATGTCTAGTTGAAGTCTCACAAGCTGAGAGTTAAGAATTCCAACAAGATTAACAAAATTTATGGTGATAGCTGCCTACACATAGACAATGCTCTTTTATATAGAGACATTCCAGATAATATTAAATAGCAAGGAGCCATGTTTAAAGCTTAAGTATACATGGATATATGTACATACATACATATCTCTATCTATCTATCTATCTATCTATCTATCTATCTATCTATCTATCTATCTACCTATCTATCTATATATAAAAGTTTGGCTTACTGCTTGGATTTTGTGAGAATCTTACAAAACAGCAAACTTTGTTTATAGTAAAAACATACCTTTTCTCTCTCTCTCTCTCTCTCTCTCTCTCTCTCTCTCTCTCTCTCTCTCTCTCTCTCTCCATCCTTATGACCTTTGGTCCTTATAGCCCTACCCCATGCACCCCAGAAACCACTGCCCTAAGGTGTCATCCACAGAAAGAGAAAGCCACTAATACCATCATCCCCAGTGGCCTGAGAATCATTTGTTGCTACTGTTAAAGCCCAAGCAGCACTGTCTCATGAAAAGCCAGAGCTATGCAAGCATCTACTGTCCTTCCCCCACCTCCACCCCATTGCTTCCCTATTTATACTCATGCTTAAAACTATATTAAAACTTTTTGAAAATTTGGCTCTGTCTCACAGTGACCTGTCCTGTCCCAAGACTCTTTCTTGCATGAATGTTAAGAATTTCTGCCTCCTCTGCCCAAGGCCCCACAGAACAAACTCCCCAAGTTCCACGTCTCCAGCCCCACATAGCTGGGAATAACTGTTCTGTACNGGCATTCAGTACATACAAAATGGGTCTACATTCACTTCTCCCGTCCCACCTCTGACTGTCCATTTGGACACAAAGAATTGGGTTCCAAGGCTCCTGATATGTTGTGTTCTCTGTACCCAGCAAAGTGACTTCTGTGAGGTGTGGATCCAATGCTCCATGTGCTTCCGAACAGCAACACACAAAAAAGCGTTTAAATAGTAAAATGAGTTTTAAGCAAAAGAGTCAGAATTTCTTTCCAGGAAGGTAAAGGAGCTCAACTTTCATATGGAAATGAGGCTAGACACAATATCTGTCACAAGTTCTCGCCTGACAGCCTGACCTTGGAGAGTGTCATTTTGGCATTCAAACAGAATGGAGGTACCTTTCATCATTTGTGAATTATGTGACTTTATTTCTTTCTATCTTTGCCCCACAGAAAGACTGGCAGCAAGTGTATTTGAAAAAGCCTCCCCAACACATATCATAATGGTCATGGATTTACTGTGAAAACGGAATGGACAGGTTTGAAAAGACATAAGGGTATATACAAATGCAATATGCCTTCCTTGCAGCCTGTGCTGGGGAAACATGGCTAAATGCTGGCCTCTTAGCGCTGGCTGATTATCGGTACCACTCAGTCCTCAGCTTAATGTGCTCCTGGCTTTTCTACAGACAGCTGTGGGTGGTTCTCCACACCCTCCCGTGAGATTTCATCAACACTCCATGAACACAGCAAACAGGACAGGAAACATGAGACCTCAACGCTACACAAAGAACTACAGGGAACTGGGTAAAGCTGGGATCAGGAGAGGTGGCCTTCCCCTGGGGAAACCACACTGATTTGCTGTCCAGTGCTAACAGTTCAGCCCTGAGAACATACACACAAGTAACATTATATGAACAACAGGTTCTATTGAGGAACATACATGTGTATATGAATACATACATACATGCAACAACAATTAGTGGGGAAGAAAAGAGGCCACGGATTTGAAGGAGAACAGGGAGGGATGTGGGGGGGAGTTTGGGGGGAGGAAAGCGTAGGGAGAAATGTTGTGATTAAACTATACTCTCAGAAATAAATAAACAAAAAATAAATATAGCACCTACAAGAAGTGAATTGTTAAGGATTTGCAAATGGAAAGCAGATCTTTTGACAACTGGCTTGGGGCTCTTGGGAGAGGAATCAGGGTAGCAGGAGATGGGGGTGGGCACAGAAGAGAAGTGCCAAGTGCAGAAGGATGATGCNGGATGGAATGGGTCAGAGGACACAAACTCCACTTAGGGACTGTTGGGTGGCTTGTCATCCCAGGGAGATCTGGGATGTTACCCTCAAACCCAGACTCCTGCTATCCTGTGTCTCCCATAGCAGGGGGAGCATGGACTCTCGCAGGAATCAACCAGCTGGACTAGTGGCATTTCTAAACAGATCCCATAAATGTGTCTCTCCAAATNCCCAAGACTCCTTTGACCATAGAAGGGGCAATTTCTAGTGCCACTCTGAGCATCAGTGTGGTCTTTGAAATGGCCACCAGGGGGCAGCATGACCATCTCTGTCCCTGACCCCATCCAAGGTGAGATTTTAGTCACTCTCCAANCCGTGGTTTTAACTGATAAAAAGCCAGCATTGTCTGCTAATCACAGAGAAAGGATTAAAGTTATTAGTCAAAAGTTTGTGTAACTAGTTTACTGCAACTTTTACTGACTAAAATATCTGAAAAATGGATCACNTACACTCAATACTTTCAATATCACATGTAATATACTTTAAAATGGAACAGATTTTCCTCTTGTCCTATAACACATGCTTGTTTGAGGTGTCTTTTACTTGATGAAAGTGATCAAATTATATTTGAATATTCACTTTTCTGCAATGTTATTATGGCTCCCTAATGTATGTATTTCTCATATGGTTATATAATGATGAGGAACACGCTTTGTGCCGTATCTGCATGCCTCTTCTGCTCTGCCAGGGACGCCCCACTCTGGCCCAAGATGCATCTCACAAGCCATCACTATTCCCAGCATGCTCTGCAGAATCTTCTNTCTCTAAATTCACCTGAGAACATGGGAGCATGTTCAGGGGTGGGTTTACCCCTGTACCCTGTACAGCATAACCACACTAGAAAATTTTCAACCAGTTCCCTTAGAGTCCAACAGGGAATCCATAAACAGTGTATCAAATTTTGGAACATAGCTTATCTCTTGATGTTTCAGGTTTTGTATTGGAAGCTAGGCTGCGTGTAAAAGCCAACAACTTCAATATCAGTCAGCAACTTCCAGTTTCAAATATTCTCTAATCGTCATGGAGTACCC
>LZPO01076321.1:19848-35468 GCA_001675575.1 Neotoma lepida
GCACCTTCTCAGCTTCTTTTCAGTCTGCACAGAAAGCTTTTATCATCAGAGAAAACTCATCTTCTTCCATCTTCCAGCACAGACTATGGAGAAGGCATATGTTATGTTAGGTTTTTCTTTCTCATTTACTGCACTCCACTTAGCAGTCCTCCATTAGACACACCCATGTTTCAGGTCCCTCTCTNTGGCAGCACTCAGACCTCACCTCCCCTTCCTTCTTCCTCCTTCCTCTGCTGAGCAATCATGTCAGAACCACATCCATCCCAGGCTGTGCACCTAAGTGTGTCCTGCTGTTTAACTGAGCTGCTTTGGGTCTTTACCTCAATGTCCTGCCTGTGATCAGTGTCAATGATTTCTCCATGCATGAATAATTGTTAATATGCTCAGGGCTGTTGACAAAAAGAGTTAGGAATGTTGAGAATTTCTTTATCACTTTGTCAGTGCTAGTCAATGACTTTTGTTACATTTACCCTTATAATTTATACATGATTCATCATCTAATGCTGTCAAGATTTACATGTGTGCATTCATTCATGAATGAACAATGTCAAGGTCTCACACAATCTGAGGATGAGGATATAAATACAACCCATCTTCACTGTCTGATACACTGAGATATTTCTAGGATATATGGTTTTTAAACAAAGGGTAAAGTGAATTTTTACCCTTTAAAATTTAAATTTGGATGCTTTTCTTTCTCTTGACTTACTGCTTTTATGAAGATTTTAAGCACAATGCTGAATATAACAGATCAAGAGGTCATACTTGCTTCATATTTATTGAACAGTTTTGTGTTTGCCCAATTCAGAGAGCTGGCTATCTCTTTGTGATAGATTGCATTTACCATGGTAGGCTATCCGATTTATTTTCCAAGTTTCTTCCCAGATTATCACACTGGGTGGCATCCAATTTTGAAATGATCAATTTTGCTTCATATTCATGCTCTTTACTACATTAACTGATTTATTTATTTAGCCATGTTTAACCACCCTTGCATCTTGGAATAGCATTGACTAAATCACTGTGAATACCATTTATCTATGTTATTTGTCATTTTTCCNGTTTCATACATGTAGCAATTCATTGTGATCATATTCACCCACTGTTACCCTCTCTCAACCCTGATCAATCCTGTTGATCTTCTCCTTCCTCCCAACCAGTCTCTTTTGTACTTTCATCTCATTTTTTAAAATGTTTTACTTATTATGTATGCAGGGTTCTGCCTGCATGTTTGCCTGCATGCCAGAAGAGGGCACCAGCTCTCATTATAGATAGCTGTTAGCCACCAAGCGGTTGCTGGGAATCGAACTCAGGACCTCTGGAAGAGGAGCCAGTGCTCTTAACCACTGAGTCATCTCTCCAGCCCTCCTGTCATTTTTTTAATGATCCACTGACTGTTCAATCTTTATGTCATTGTATGTTATTTTATTGTTTCTTTTGGTGAACACATCTTTTTTTACTTAACATAATTTCTTTATTGAATCTTTGGGAATTTCACATCATACACTGTAATTCACTCACATCCCAGGCCCTCTATATCCTACTCTTACCCCTGCAGTGGCCTCCCAAAAAATTAACCAAACCAAACCAAGTAAACAAACAAAATCCTCTTAGGTCCTCCATCTTTCCAGCTTCTCCAACACCTCTTCATTCATCTTAGTGGTAATGGGTGCTGTAATATGTCACACAGTAAACCCTCTTGTCCAAGCAGCTTTGCTTGCAAAAGTTCATTGCAATGAGTCACTAGTCTGGTTCAAGGCCTCTGGTTTCTGCTATACCATCATCAATGGATCCTCACTGAAAACCATCTTGGATATCCTGAGGCCACCTGGAGTCACTGAGATCTTGTGGTTATCATTTCACAGAACCAGTCCCTTCACCATACCCAACAGGTCCTTGATGGGGTAGATGTTAGGGTGGGCCAACCCCAGGCTTGGCTGTGGGCCTGGGTGGTACTTGAGCTGGTCTGTCCAAGTCATTGGAGCCATCATGTGAAGGGTGGAGCCAGCTCCCCCACACTCATGCCATCTAGATCAGTTCTCCCTCCCCCATGGTGAGAAGTGGGGCCATCTCTCTGAGTGTGGGAGCCAGCTCTCCCATGAGGGTCAGGGCCAGCTCTCTTACTGCAGTGCCCAGTGAGGGGCAGGGTCAGCTATACCAGGGCTACGGAAGAGTGGGGCTGGCTCATCATGGCCCTCTAATTTCATCAGGCATGAATCCTATGGTCCCCTGAGGTGATATGGGCCACAGACATCAAAACAGACCCCAGCTGCAGCAGGACCATGGACCCAGATATGGCCCTTGGTAGCAGCTTGGGCCTGGGCAACATCCTGGCTCTGGGTAGAAGTATAGGACACTCAGATCAGGATGGCTCTGGTGGTGGCAAGGCGCCCAGACAACAACAAGGCCACAGGGTGTAGCCCCTATCCCAGGCTTCCGTGTAACCTTTCGTGGCAACACAGACCCTGGTTGTGGTGGGACCATAGACCCAGACATGGTTCTTAGAAGCAGTCAGGTCTGGATGTCACCATGGCCCCAGATGGTGGAACAGGACACCCAGCTCAACATGGCTCTCATGGCAGCATGGCCCTCAGACACCATCATGGCCCCAAGTGTTGACTCAGACCCCAGAAATCTGCATGGTCCTCATGATGAAAGTAGCCATAGACATCAACACAGACTCTGGCTGCAGTAGGGTCAGGGAACCAGACATGGCTCCAAGCTGCAACCCTGGCCCAGACAGCAGAATGTGCCACTTTAGTCTGTATAGTCCCAGGTGTGGCATGGACCTTGGGTACGAACATGGTCCCAGGTGGCTGATCAGACCTCAGAAACCACACAGGAGCCACAGACACTGACCCAGACCCTGGATATGTAGGGTCATGGACCCAGACATGGCCCTCTGGAGCAACTCAGGTGTAGATGACACCATAGATGGCAGCACAAATCAGCATGGCTCTGCTGGTGGCACAGCTCTTGGACATGCACATGGCCGCTGGTGGCAATCCAGACATTGGGCATCACCATGGGCCCTGGTAGCAACATGGGCCATAGATGGCTACACAGCCTCAGGCTGTGGTAGGACCATGAACCCAGACATAGCTCCGGGCAGCAGCCCTGACCTATATGCCATCAAGGCCCTGGTTGGCAAGAAGGCCTCCCACATCAGCCTACTGTTCACCATTTTAAACTGTTCCATTCCAACTCATTCCATAGCACATGAACCATTCCCCTCACCTTCTCTCCCATTTCTCCACCACATACTTGCTTGTCATGATGGGACTCACCAGGCTGGCCTATGGGTGGCTTGCATACACCTGAGCTAGACAGCATCAGATGGGCCATAGAAGTCTTCCTGCCAATCCAGGTCTTGAGGACCCAGTCTGGCCTGTGGGTGGCTTGCATACACCTGAGCCAGACATCATCAGTTGTGCTGTGGATTGCTGACCACTTCTAATGCTATTCTACTGTGAACTAATACTGTACAAAACATTGCAATTCCCTTTATGGTCATTAAGACTGCCTTATGACCTAAAATATGATATATTGCAGAAAAATTCCATAGGTTGCTGATAAGGATATGTATTCCATAGTTCTTGGGTGAACTGTTATGGACTGTGTTTTAGTTAAGATTTTATTGCTGTAAAGAGACCCCATGACCATGGCAATTCTTATAAAGGAAAACATTTAATTGGGACTGGCTTACCGGTTCAAAGATTTAGTCCATTATCATCATGATTGGAAGCATGGTGACATGTAAGCAGACATGGTACTAGAGAAGGAACTGGGAGTTCTACATCTGGATCCTCAGTCAGCAGAAAGAGACTGAGGCACACAGTCTCCAACAAGGCCACACCTACGTCAGCAAGGCCACATTCCCTAATAGTACCACTCCCTATGACCCTATGGGGCCATTTTCATTCAAAACACCACATTCCACTTCCTGGCCGTTTATCATAATGCAAAAATGCATTTAGTCCAACTCCAAAAGTCCCTGTAGTCTATAACAATCTCAGATTCATTTTAAAGTCCAAAGTCTCTTCCAAGACTCATTCCAATCTCTTAAGTAAAACTCCTGTAAAATCAAAATGAAAAAGGAGATCACAAACTTCCAACATATAATGGCTCATGATATACACCACCATTCCAAAATGGAGGAAAGGGAGCATGGTGAGGAAAAATTGGACCAAAGGAAGATGCAAAACAAGCTGGGCAAACTCTAAACATTTCATCTCCATCTCCAAAGTCAAAATATTCTTTAGATCTCCAACTCTGTTCAGCTTTGTGACCGCAACACACTTCTTTCTCTTGGGCTGACTCAACTCCCTGTTAGCAGCTTCCCTTGGCAGGTACCCCACAGCTCTGGTATCTCCAACATCTTGGGCTCTCCATGGCAATCCAGGCTTCACAATCAGAGCTTCACACAATGGCCTCTCTAAGACTCCATTCAGGGACACTCCTTGAAACATGTCTGTCTTCAGAGGCCGTCTGTTGTTGCACAGAGAGATTCCATAACCTTTCTTCTATCCTTGTCTCTAAAGCTGGGACCATGTGGCCAAAGCTGCCAAGTTCCACTGCTTACTGGGGCTGCAACCTGGCCCCCTCATTCAATTATACCTTCACCATCTTTCTGTTTTCCATAGTTTTCTTTATTGCCTAAGTGTGCCTGTTCTGAATCTCAATATGTAGATCAAGCTGGCCTTGAACTCAGTGATCCTCCTGTCTCTGTCTCCAGAGTGCTGAGATTAAAGGAATGTACCATCATGCCTGGATCTAAGCTATCCTTTCATTCCTTTTCACAAGTTGGAAGTTTAGCTGAGCGGGGTCTTTTCCTGAAGTTAGCACACCCTTTATTCCTTTTAATATCAGGCTTTTTTTAATCTATTTATATCCTTGAACACAGGACTTAGATCCATTCCACTTCCTGGTGCCACTTTTCTCCTCAAATTCTACATTTTATAATTTTTTTTATTAGCTTCCTCCTTTTCATTTTAGATCTGCATAAGAGTGAACTCTAATAACCACAGGACAGAGTTGGTACTAGGCTGTTTTGAGATTTCCTCTGCCAATGAAATTAATGCAAAACTCTTTGATTTAGGCTCAGGCATATTTTTTGGACAAGGGCAGAAAGCACCCATATTCTTCACCAAAATACCCCAAGAAAAGCGTTTAGGCAACACAGTAACATTCTTCTCCTCTGAACCCTCTTGTGCCAGATCTCCACAGTTCAAATCACCCTCAGCACCACTGTCTTCCATTGACTAGAAAAACACTGACTAGCAAAACCAGTCACAATGGGAGCTGAAGCTGAGTGGATCCTATTTAGGCTTCCTGTTTCCATTTTATGAAGCTGAAGTGCCCTTTGGTGAACAATCGTACCCACCACTGCCATGCTACCATCTTCAGCAAGCTCAATGTGATTAGGTTGACTGCTTACCTACTGTTGATGCCCCAGATGGGCTTGGGCTCCTATGGGGTGGTCAAGGCTCCAAGAATGAATGGTATGACCTGGCTGAACACAACTGAGCTTGTTGGGTGATTTTCTTCAAAGCCCTTGTGTGAGGTTAGTTTATAAGGTCTTCTGAATGCTTTCCCTGAGCCTGGAGCTCTGTCTTGACATTCTCGGATGATTTCTCCTACACGAAGGCCTCTGTCTAGAATAAGAAGTGATCCAGAAGGATCCTATGATGTAAAGCTTTCTATACGGGTACTGTTTAGGCTGAGCTACTGCAAGCACAGGAATAGCCCTCATTGTGCACCCTCGGCCAGTGTGGGAAAGAAAAGCTGTCTTTTCTTCAAATGTCTCTGTGACTTCAGGAGTGAGAAATAGAAGACTGTTAAAGGTATCTGTATGGGGAAGTGGAGTGGAAAGAAAGCTCCAAATGATGCTAACCTGCTCAGCTAAGCTGCTCTCTTTTCCAGACTGTTTGTGTCCATGTATAGATCTCAAAGCTCTTCTCTGGGGTTGGGACACTATTCCCAAATGGAGGTATTCTCTAGTTTCTTCTGCAGCACAGCCCACACTTTTCATGCCAGAGACCTGTGCCTTTGCATGTAGGTACAACTCAAAACCAGAACAACATTTACTCCAAATTTTCAAATGCCCTTGAAATTGTGGTTCATTTGCTCATTTGTTATAGTTCTTAACTCTCTCTGTAACCCTGTAGAGAACAGGACACTGGTGACATAATAACAAACAGAAAAGTGTTTGATGTCCCTCAAGGATTCTCTGCCTTCTAGTTTTCAAATTTTAAAATGAAGACGCAGCCCTTCTAGNATAGGAAGTGTGACTGTTNACACACAGGGCTTCATAAGAGGTCCCATTCNCTTCATGACTCTCATTCATGATTCCATTTTCCCCATTTGGTAGACCCTTACAGTGACTGAGGGCAGCTATGNCTTGTGCCAGGATCTTCCATATTCCTACACCAAAGAAGGAACCTCAGCCCTGGAACAGAAAGTTAGTTTCAGAATTCTATCTCTTCCTGACACAGCATAAGATGCTTAACAACTGTACTGGNACCATCAACTACCCCAATGTCACTAGGGACAGTGGTCTGCAAATAGACTGAATAACACAAACTGAATTTAAAAGAAATTTCTAGCACTGTGGGGGTTTGATAATTACTTAATCTCTGCAAATCTGTTTCCCCTTCCTTATGAACCTGTGCCAGACATTTTCACATTGCCTGCGGGTCCGGACATTTGATAAATTGCTTAATCTCTGCAGACCTGTTTTCCCCTCCTTATGAAAGTGTGCCAGACATTCCCGCATACCAGGTGGTCTTGACAGAAAGTATCATGTGTTCATATCTCAATTTACTTTGCAGGAACACCAGTGGAAAATTCCCAAGCATGGGTCCAACCACCCCAGCCTGGAGCACTGACAACACATCAATGAATGGAAGTTACTACAATGAAAACTCACACTGTATCATTATGTATAAAATCCTGAGTATTCCTACTGTCATCATTTGCATGGTTGGGATGGCAGGAAATGCCATAGTGCTGTGGCTTCTAGGCTTCCGCATGCATAGGAATGCCTTCTCTGTCTACGTCCTCAACCTGGCTGGGGCTGACTTCCTCTACCTTTGCATTCAGACTACGTTTTTCCTGGACCAAATCCTTCCTACGTTCAATATCAGCTACTTCGTTACTTCATTCTATTTCATCATTACATTAATCGTTGCTTACCTTGCAGGTTTATGCATGATTACAGCCATCAGTGTTGAGCGCTGTCTGTCTGTTTTGTGGCCCATCTGGTATCACTGCCAGAGACCAAGACACATGTCATCTGTCCTGTGTGCCCTACTCTGGGCCTTCTCTCTACTGTTAACCCTCCTGTTAGGGCCTGGTTGTAGCTTACTGTTTAGTGATTATGGCTATTCTTTCTGTAAGACTGGTGGTTCTACCAGTGTTGTAATTATAGTAGTACTATCTGTGGTTCCTTGTGGATTCAACCTGGCCCTGTTGGTCAGGATCTTCTGTGGCTCACAGAGGATTCCTGTGACCAAGCTGTATGTGACCATTGCACTCACAGTGCTCATCTTCTTACTCTTTGATCTGCCCTCTGGTATCTATTGGATGCTTCTTGTTTTGAAAGATAATGTGCTTAGAGTTTTCTCTTGCGATAGTTATCCACTTACAGCTTTCCTATCCTGTATTAACAGCTGTGCCAACCCCCTCATTTACTTCCTTGTTGGCTCCATTAGGCATTGCAGGTTCCAGAGGCAGACTCTGAAGATGCTTCTCCAGAGAGCCATGCAGGACACTCCTGAGGAAGAAGGTGGAGAGAGGGCTTCTTCAGGAAATCCCGGAGAGCAGGAAACAGTCTGGTGTAGTAGTTAAGTTGCTTTGAGAATCAACTTGGCCTTTATCTTTGTGGGCCATTTTCACAACCTTGTTCAATTGGTTGAGAAAACAGTCATTTTGTAGAAACTGGGTGAAATGGAGCTTGTTAAACAGAAACTAACTGCAGCACCCTAAATCTGCCTTATGTAGGCCACACTGTATCCCCTTGCGATGTAACCCTTGTAATCAAATCACTTGAGGCCAGGACAGCTCCTGCTATAGACAAACCCTTCCCTCCGAAGAAATCCCAAGGCAGTGCAGGGAAGGTCAGGATTTCTTTGGTCTTTGAACATGATAAAGATTAAATGAATGCTATATTTAATAGAAATGTGCTTATTTTTTACAAGTTGTTTTCTAAATGTTAAGAGAAATTAATTGAAATTACCACAATTCTAGTTTCCTTCAATAGCCTCACATTTTAGAATATATGTATAATTTGAAATTTTTACTTATATAAATTGATTAGTAAACAAATATGCATCTTTAAAACTGCCTACTCTAAATCTTCACCCATTTGAGTCTTGAACTTCAAGTATCTGCCATCTTCAGCATTGAAAGACTAAGGTCAGGTTTTATGCATCAACATCCAAGCACACTTGAAGGGGGAGAGAGACTGTCTCCAGTTTCTCCCTTTCCCAATGCCTTGGTTAGCATTCCATGGTCATGTCTTCCCTCTTCATCCCTTGTCTTTGCCCTGACTCTCTCTCTGTGACTGTCTAATCTCTCATGAAAAAATTTCCAATGAGTGTCATTGAACTTATTTCNTCTTGAATTGAACCTCTGTCAGATTTACATTATTCCCAGAAGTGCATAGCATCCATAACTTGAATTATGAGTGTTTACATTTTCTTTTTAAAATGATTCAGGAGTATTGAAACTTGGTAGGACTGTATAATTGTTTCCTCCCCTTGGCAGTTTGTATAGTATTTTCTGGAACCATGGGAGCCATACTAAAGGAGAGAGGTCAGCTCAAGCTCAAATCATCTGAGTCCTTTGTCCTAAATGTGAAGTGTCTTCAGCAATAGAAGCTGTTGGAGCCCACTAGGTTTGCTAGTGGCTGTACCCAGCAGGACTGCAAAAGAGGTTGATGGGATCACTGGCTTGAGTACCAGGTGTTTGTAAGGGTCTACACTTAACTGTAATTAGCAAAGGGGAGGTCTTTTGCTCCACCCCTTGGCATTGTTATAAATATTTTTGGAATAAAGTTCTGGGCCTGTTGGAAAAGGATCCAGGCCCACTCGAGTCTATCCTGTGTTTCCTCTCTGTTTTCTCTCCCCTCTCTACTTCTAACTAAGTCTCTTATCCCTCATTCCTCAAGAGTCCTGGGGTAAATTATGGTGGGAACTGGTCTCCCACAAGAGGCCTACCCTAAACCACTAAGAAATGACCAATGGCTACATATATAATCCATATTGTTTTGGGAGTCACCCTGACCAATCAAAAAGATGTTTCTCATGCCTGGAACTGGTTCTGTTGGGATTATTGTCAGCCCAGGTGGCTTAACTTCCTTTAAGATGTGTGTGCATGATTATAATATATATATGTGTGTATATAAATATATAGTATTTTTGCATATATGTATACATGTATCTATATATAAATATATACATATATACATACACATATACATATATATTCATGTATGTGTATAATATCAAGGAAATATAAAATAATTTTATTCCTTAAGGTCTTAACAAACAGCCTTCCTATTATTTGTCCCTTGTCCCTCCTCTTCCTTCTGTATTGACCTTCCAACCTCCACTCCAGTCAGATCCCCTCCCCGTTATTCCATTTCCCACCTCATATCATCTCTATCCTCTTATTCCCTCCCAACCCCTAACATATGGTCTCTTTATATTTCTCTGGTTTGTGGTTATTCCATGTTGTATATGCACATCTGAGAATATTCCATGTTGTATATGCTAGGACCTACAGATAAGAAAGACTGTGTGGCATTTGTCTTTATGGACAAGATTCCATTTGATAAAGAATTGAGGAAAATAATTGATAAGTGGATCTTCATAAAGCACAGCCAAAGAAGCAATCATCCAGGTAAAGAAGAAATCCACAGAATGGGAGAGAACCTTTGCCAGTTATACACCTGATGGAGGATTAATACTCAGAATACATAAAGAATTTCAAAAATGAAGAGTCCAAAATCCAAATCACCATTTGAAATATGGACTGGGATCTAAACAGAGAGTTCAGAAGAAAATAAATAAAAATTGCTAATAAAACCTTGAAAAGTCTTTCTCATCCTAAGCAATGAGAAGAATGCAAACTAAAACAACTTAGACATTTCATGTCAACCCAGGCAGCACGTTTCAAATCAATGACAAAAAAATGTTATGTAGGTTGTGGAGAAAGCAGACCCCTCCCTTATTCATTCTTGGTAGGAATGTGAACTGGTGTAGTCACTCTGGAAAATAGTATGGAGAATCTTCAAAAAACTATAACTGCATCTATCATACTCCCCAACTATACTACTTGTTGGCATATGACCAAAGAACTGAACATCCTAGTCCATAGATACTTGTTCAGCAGTGTTCATTGACACCTTCTTCATAGAAGCCAGGAAATGGAAACAACCCAGATGACTTCAGCTGGATGAATGGATAATGAAAATGTGGTACATATACACAATGAATACTATGCAGCCTTTTATGTAGATAAAGTGACTGAGATAACATTTTCTATGAAATAATATTTTATTCTTAAATGCTGCTGCATTTGATAATTTAAAGTGTAATTAAGAAAAAGTGGTATGCACAGATTAAACAAATACATAGTTCAATAGATTTGCTTAGATAAACATAACTACTTGACTCAAAACCCAGTCAAAATACGTCCTTGCCTCTGTGAGTTCCGTCTGTTCCTCCAGTTATAACTCTGCCTTGGAGGTCAGTACTGCCCATATTTTCAATTTAATGTAAAATTGAGTGCAAACTAAAAGAGTATATCATGTTGTGTGATATGTGATAAAATGATTGTTAAAATTGAACACACTAACATATAGATATATTTACACACATACATACACACACACACACACACACACACACACACATATATATATATATATATATATATATATGTATATATTAAATTTCCTTTTCATCCATATAGCAAAAGCTGCTTTAGGAAAAACTCCTGAATGCAATGCACTATTACCACATAGGTATCTTATGTTGTAAATTATTTTTATTTCATCTTTTATATTTTTTCCTTCACATTTTTACATACTTTTCCATTTTCTATTACCACAAAGGTTTAGTAACCATCCTTATATCATGTAGTCTGTCTGTACATATTGGCACTTTAAAATACATTCCATATGTAAATGAGGTTATGCAATAATTTCCCCCTTATGTTGATCTTACTTCCAGTTGAGTTAAACAGTGACTCCATTTAAATTCAAACTCCATTAATATATGTATCTATTTTAGGAAGTAGTGGGTTTCCATATAGCTTTTCATAAGGCCTACAGTGTTAGACTTACCCTTCCCCATATTCTATCCTCTATACTGCCCTCCTATTGAACTTGGGCTTGAAACTGTGTTGGAAATGTAAGTATTTTGTCGTGCCTGAAGATGGACTGAGTCTTGCATTATGAAATGTGCATGACACTTTGGGATAGAGGGCAGAATGTCAAGGTCTGAGTATCAAAACTCTTCATAGGCTTATGCTTTAAATGTTTATTATGGAACTAGTGGTTCTATGATGAGTGATTATACAAAATTAGGGCCTAACTCCACCCATATTGTAGCCAAGGGCAAGAAGTCGTCAATTTTGGTAGCTGAAGAATGACATGCTGTGTGTGGCTGTCACATTTTCACAATCCATTTATCTGTTGTTGCATGCCTAGGTCTCCCATGTACTGAATCCTGTAACTAATGCTCCAATAAACATACAACATTTTCTTTTTATTAGTGCTAGATAGGCCTTTGTCAATTAATTTATTTTAATCTGATACATCTTTATTTCATAGTGAGAATCTGGTAACAATATGAATTTAAGGTGTTTTTATTTTCTTTTTGTTGAAATTCACTACTACAAGTCACTCTATTTCAATTAGCATGTGATATGAAGAGAAGACAGATTATTGTGGCTCATTGTTTGACTGTGTGATACATGATTTAATGATTCACATCTATGTAGAATGTAATGGAGGTAGGGATAAGTGAAGGGGAGGGAAGCTCACATGATGTAAGACAGAAAAGAAAATGTGACAGGAAAAGGCCAGAAATATATATATTGAAAGATACTTTTTCAGAGTCTATCACTGATAGAAGTCATGGCAGGAATTAAGAAACTATGGAGGGACACTGCTTGCTGGCTTCCCCACTTGGCCTCTCTGAGGCAATTGCTTAAATAACTTTCTTATAGAGCCCAGGACCACTAATCCAAGGAATAGCAATGCCCTAAGTATGCTGAGTCCCCCTATATCAATTAACAATTAAGACAATCCCTTCAAGACATGTCAATAAGGTAAACTAATAAAGATATTCAATTGGGACTTCTCAGGAGCTCCTACTCTGTATCAATATGCCAATTTGATAACTAGGACATTCCATTTGTCAACTTGTCACACAAACATTTCATGTAAAGCTATAATATTTCTATTCCTTGTCCCTGAACACTCATTTTAATGTTACCACATAAAATACAGTCAAAATTTCAAAGTCCCATACTCTTGATATTTTTAAGCAATTAAAAATTCAAGAACTCTTTAAAAATCAAAAATCTCTTAACTTGTAATTCTGGCAAAATAAAGAACAAACAATATATGTCTTATTCCAAAATGAAAGAAGTGAAGAATAGCAAAATAAATGAAAAATCTAGCAGTGTAAATGCAAATCATGTAGCTCCATGTCCAGCATCTGGGACTCACTCACTGTGTAGTTGTCTAGATCCAAAAAGTTTGTACAGGCCCGTTTTCCAGCTCTGTCATTTACACCAGTTTTTCTCATAGGCTCTGCCATTTACAGCAAACAGTTTGTCACATAGACTCAGGCTGTCTCCACTCTACACCTGCCTTTGTCCTTGAAAACTATCCCATGGCACTGTCATTTCTGATATTCAAGGGAGCATAATGAAGAGGGGTGTCTTAGTTAGGGGTTCTATTGCTGTGAAGAGACACCATAACTATGGCAACTCTTATAAACAAAACACATTTAATTAGGGCTACCTTAAAATTCAGAGGATTAGTCTATTATAATCATGTGGTGGCATGCAGGAAGACAGGGTGCTGGGGAAGGAGCTGAGAGCTCTACATCTTGACTTACAGACAAAAGGAAGTGAATTGTGTGTCCCACACTGAGCATAACTTGAACATAAAAGACCACAAAGCCCACCTCCACAGTGACACACTTCCTCCACTAAGGTTACACCCACACCAACAAGGCAACACCTCCTACTATTGCCACTCTTCATAGACCAAGCATTCAAAAACATGAGTCTATGGAGGCCATACCTATTCAAAGCACCAAAAGAAGGGACAGAAAGAAGCAGAATATTAGGAAGTCTACTGTGAAACTGTCTTTCCTGGAAATGGTTGCATAAACAAGACCAGAACAATGGCAATATCAGTGGACATACTAATACAGAAGGGAGAAATATCAGAATTCCACTCCTAGGAGGTGAGGTTGGCTGTGGCTTGTTCTGTCTCTCTGATCTTTCAGAATTTACCCCAATATCTGGCTCTGAATTTTTTATTGATAAGATCTTTTAAGATTTGTCTTACAAGACCGAGCTATACAACTGTCTCCCGTATGCAGAGGGTCTAGTCTGGTCCCATGCAGGTTCCACAGCTGTCAGTCTAAAGTTCATAAGTTCCTATGAGCTTGGTTCAGTTGTCACTGCAGATTTCCCCATCATGATCTTGACACCTCTTGCTCATATAATTTCTCTTCTCTCTCTTTGACTGGACTCCCAGAGCTTGGCCTGGTGCTTGTTTATGGATCTCTGCATCTGCTTTCATCAGTTACTAGATGAAGGCTCTATGATGACAGGATATTCACCAATCTGATTACCAGAGTAGGCCAGGTCAGGAATCCACACCACTATTGCTAGTAGCCTAATCTGGGGTCGTCCATGTGAATTGCTGGGAATTTCCCTAGCACCGGGTTTCTCCCTTACCCCAGATTGTCTCCCTCTATCAAGGTATCTCTTTGTTTGCTCTCCCATTCCATCCCTGTTTCAGCTCGACAATCTCATTCCTTATGTTCTCATCCACCATTAATATCATCTATTGTTCCCTTTTACTCCCAGTTTACTAATGGAGATCTTATCTATTTCCCCTTCCTATGGTGATCCATGCATCCCTCTTGGGGTCCTCCTTGTTAGCTAGCTTCTCTGAAGCTGTGAGTTGTAGTCTGGTTATTCTTTGCTTTACATCCAGAATCCACTTAGGAGTGAGTACATACCATGTTTGTCTTTCTGAGACTGGGTTTCCTCACTCAGAATCATATTTTCTAGTTCCATCCATTTGTCCGCAAATTTCATGATGTCATTGTTTTTCTCTGCTGAGTAGTACTCCATTGTGTATATGTACACATTTTCTTAATCCGTTCTTCAGTTGAGGGACATCTAGGTTCATTCCAGGTTCTGGCTATTACCAATAATGCTGTTATGAACATAGTTGAGCATGTGTCCTTGTGGTATGATTGAGCATTCCTTGGGTACATGCCCAAGAGTGGTATATCTGGGTCTTGAAGAAGATTGATTCCCAATTTTCTGAGTAACCACCATACTGTTTTCCAAAGTGGCTGTACAAGTTTGCACTCCCACCAACAATACAGGAGTATTCCCTTTGCACCACACTCTCTCCAACATGAGCTGTCATCAGTGTATTTGATCTTAGCCATTCTGACAGGTGTAAGATGGTATCTCAGAGTCATTTTGATTTGCATTTCCTTGATGACTAAGGATGTTGAGCATTTCCTTAAATGCCTTTTAGCCATTTGAGATTCTTCTGTTGAGAATTCTCTGCTAGATCTGTAGCCCATTTTTTAATTGGACTGTTTGGTGTTTTGATGTCTAGTTTTTTGAGTTCTTTATATATTTTGTAGATCAGCCTCCTGTCAGATATGGGGTTAGTGAAGATCTTTTCTCATTCTGTAGGCTGTAGTTTTGTGTTATTTACCATATCCTTTGCCCTACAAAAGCATCTCAATTTCAAGAGGTCCCATTTATTAATAGTTGCTCTCAGTGTCTGTTATATTTAGGAAATCCTCTCCTGTGCTGATGCATTCAAGAGTACTTCCTACTTTCTTTTCTATCAAGTTCAGTGTAACTGGCTTTATGTTGAGGCCTTTGATCCACTTGGACTTGAGCTTTGTGAATGGCCATAGATATGGATCTATTTGCAATCTTCTACATTTTGACATCCAGTTATGCAAGCACCATTTGTTGAAGATGTTTTCTTTTTTCCATTGTACAGTTTTGGCTTCTTTGTCAAAAATCAGGTGTTCATAGGTTTGTGGATTAATGTCAGGATCTTCAGTTCGATTCCATTGGACAACATGTCAGTTTTTATGCCAACACCAAGCTTTTTTTATTACTATAACTCTACAGTAGAGCTTGAGGTCAGGGATCGTGATACATCTAGAGGTTGATTTATTGTACAAGATTGTTTTAGCTATTCTGGATTTTTTGTTGTTCCATATGAAGTTGTATATTGCGCTATCCAGGTCTGTGAAGAATTGTGTTGGGATTTTGATGGGGATTGCATTGAATTTGTAGATTGCTTTTGGTAAGATTGCCATTTT
>LZPO01076321.1:42526-56621 GCA_001675575.1 Neotoma lepida
ATAAATATGGGGCTAGTGGGCAGCCTTGTCTTGTTCCTGATTTTAGTGGAATCACTTTGAGTTTCTCTCCATTTAATTTGATGTTGGCTGTTGGCTTGCTGTAAACTGCCTTTATTATGTTTAGATCATTTTTCCCAAATTTGCAACCTTCTAAATCAGGGACTTTGTGTTGTTTACAACTATATCAACTAGGGAACTTTCTGGAACATGGCATATACTCAGAGACTAACAGCCATTTGAATGAGTCTAACCTTACCCCTCGAGGTTGGACTAGTCTTAAGACACACTCTCCATGTAGCAACTAAGATCTGATTGCCTCCTTGATACCCCTGTCCACTGTTTAATTAGGAGCTATATATAGCTACAGGAAGACAGTGTAGAGTTCTGTATATTCCCCACAACAATTCAGCAATAGTTGAGGGACAGACAGGACAAGGCAACTGAACAAAGATCAGTTGTGAGACAGGAAGCAAATGCTCATAATTTCCCTCCACTGTACAACCATATCTTTCTTTACAAGACATTGATTTTTATTTTTTGTTCCATCTTATGATTTAGTGTGGTGGTATTTTATCTATGTCCCCCAATAAATTTTATCTGAGGATCATAGCAACAAGGTCAGCCACTAGCCTTGAAAAATTAGCACACGCCCTTAATCCTATCACTTAGCAGGCAGGGTCTGTCTGGATCCCTGTGAGTTCCAGGTCACACAAGGAACAGTCAAGCGTGGAGACACATGCCTTTAATCCCAGCATCAACCATAGAATTCTGGAGGTCTATACAGACAGGCAGGAAGTGACAGAGATGGGTGATAGGAGGAAGTGATGTAGCTAGGCTGAAAGAGCCAATGGGAGAACAGAACAGAAAGGGATATAGACATGGAGGTATAAGGAAGTCAGATACTCTCCATTTTGGGAGCAGTGGTGGCAGTCTAAGATGAGGCTTGTAGCTGTTCCTAATTCCTCTGATCTCAGTCAGACTTTCACCCCTATCTCTGCCTCTGTGTTTTATTTCACAAGATCATTTAGAAAATCTCTTACAATTTAGACACATATTTAAAAGAATTTATTAAATATAGTATCTGTAACTTCAACACAAGTCACCAGGGGGTGCAGGTGTTGTTGAAATGGTCATCTCCCTTCAGGGGTTTTGAAAAAGATTAATACTATGTTCTACTTAAGCAATTCTATGTTTAGATATTTTGGAACATCTCTACTGGCTTCCATAGTGGCTGTCCTAATTCACATTCCATGAATAACAATATTACAAGGGTCTTTGGAAAGAGATCTAAAGTAAGAAGTAAGGTCCACATAGGTTAATGAGCTATACATGTAAATGAAAGAAGGAAAAATATTTGAAGAAATGAAGGGGACAAGCAAGGGGAATTGGAAGAAGCACTTGGGAAGGACTGATTAAAAAATAAAATACATGATATATATATACAGGACAATGTCACAGTGACAGCAATTTCTTTATGTATTAACCTAAAATTATATATACATACATACATACATACATACACACACAGAGGGGGAGGGAGAGAGAGACAGACAGACAGACAGATCACATCACATTGGCTTCTGCACAACAAAGGAAACAGCTAAGAGTGAAGAGACAGCCTACCTTGAGAGAAAGTATTTGTAGGCCATACATCCAGTAAGAGTAATATCCAAAATATTTAAGAAACTCAACTCAGTGGGAAGAAAACAATGTGGTGAAAAATAGGCATAGGAGCCCAAACTTGTAGTAGACTTTAAAGTCTTTTACACGTCAAGTTAAAATTATACTTCCTTAGTATAATCATCTATTCCTTGAATAAACTTTAAGACCTCGTATATTTAAATAGAGTTGAGCATAAGATGGGAATATATTTTCAGCTTTATATTAGATGGTCAGTCTCATGTTCCAATCTCATCGAACAGTGTCGGAATTTTCTCATTTCTTGTGTGTCTCCCCATAGTTGCTAATGAAACCTGCTTTCATGGACAACACTGATTTTTACATTCATGTAAGGAACAAGATGGCAGGCAGGCAGGCAGTCCCTTCATTCTAGTCATGAGCTGTCACAGAATGGGGATCCATTGTCTTTCTTGCTTTCCAAAATTATGCTACACTGTTTATCTGTAGGGTATGAAAGATGAAACAAGGGGCCATGCTGCAAAAGGGAAGGACTAACTCATGAAGAGACTGTTTTCAAAGTTGGGCTGGATTAAGGAAAGTTTGAAGTACAACTGGAACACCCTAAGGCAAGCATTAGTGTACCCCTACATCTACCCTTAGGCAGGGACGTAGGTGTCAAAGAGAAAGCCCCCTTAGCTATAGCTGCAGCAGTATAAGACCAGACAGAGAGGTACCGTCGTCATTGCCCACATACAGCCTGTGGGGAAGTGTGTGCCTTGTTCCTGGAGTCAAAAGAAGTCAGAAATGGATACAATTAAAAATCCTCTTGGCAAATGGGGCTATTCCTCACACTTCACCATATTCTTCTCACATTGTCATACATCCTGAGATTGTCTCTATCTGAATCTCACTGAGTTCTTATCTCCATCAATTTTCCTTTTTGTGGATTCTCAATTCCTTTCTCTAACTTTTAAAAAGCAATAAAAAGCATCTCACAAATGGAATGCAACTTTAAAAGTTAAAGCCTAATACTTTTTATTGGAATGTAAGTTTCAATACTCTAATGGAGACCCATTTAAATAATGACATAAATAAGGAAGCAACTTAGACTTCAGCTAGATACTCTGGGTCAACAGAATTCATTCCAAATTGCAGTTCCCCAAACCTAGATATGTGACGTCATTCTCATAGTCATTAATGTCTCCTAAGAATATCTACATTAGAGCCCAGATGAGAAAATGATATGGAAAATGGTGACTATGGACCCTCAGTTGATCTCAAGTCCCTGGAGTTGATTACATCACTTCTGCTTTTATGCTATTGGTAACTTTGAGCACCAAGGGAAGCCTAGAAATCTGGCCTTTTCTGGTATAAAAATTTCAGAGTCATTACATAATATAAATCAAATGGAGATCGTACCATTAAAGCCCCAGGATGTCTCTCAGATTCTATGCTCATATGAACATTTTGGGAGCCCTTCAAAATTAATAATACAGCTTGAGTAAAACAAAGAAGGGGATGAGAGAAACGGGTTTTACATATGAGAACACAGGTTTGCTCCTCAGAACCCACATAAAAAGGCTGGACGTGGTGACACGCACTTGCAATCCCAGCACTGAAGACGTAGAGACAAGAGGACTCCTGGGGCTGGCTGGCCAGCAGTCTAGCCTAACTGAAAAGCTTCAGGCCAATGAGAGACTCTGTTTCAAAGGATGGTCTTCCTGTAGATAATACCTGAGGTTGTCCTCCAGCTTCCACAAGAGAATGAATCTGTCCACCACCACCTCCCCCACCCCCACACAAAAGAATTCTAAAAGCTTTAAATAGTCCTGCTCCAGTACTCTTCATGACTTGATTCTGGGAAAATTCTGCTGACTCCGAAAGTCGTTGTCTCTTTATATGTCCCAACAAAACTGTTATAATGTATAGACTGTATAGACTGTACAGAACACACTCTAGATGTTAGGAATAAAATTCTGAACAACAGCAGTTGGGACTTAATCCTTGTGGAGGTCCAGTTTTGATGATGAAAACAAATATATCACACCATAAAAAGAGGTTTATAAACAATTAAGATTCTGAGTGGGAACAGCAGAGGTTCTGGCTTTCCTTCCACATTCTGTCTGGCAGCCCAGGCTGTGGGAGCTTGTCTCCCTCAGAGAGCTGGTGGTGGATACATTCATCCCTTTTTGCCTTTCTGCATCTCCAGAAGACAGAGCATCGTGTTCTATTCAGGTGCCTTCTACTCCCATGACTGCTATGACTTTTGAAACAATGGCAGCCTTTTTTGAGTCATGAAAGTCTCGTGGATTCTGCTTCCAAATCATAAGCGGCTTTCACTCACTTCTCATTATTCACTATCTTTTGGCATCTCTTCTGTTTCTGAGGTTTGATTCTCCTACATTGTGTATTTGTCAATAATTCTCATTTTTCAACTTGAATTTAACTTGGTCTTGTGTTGTTGTTCTCTTTGAGGGTGGGGGGCCAAGTAGGCAGGGAGTCAAACCACACAGACTCTAGGAGAATGTCAAAACAACAAGCTCAGTTTATTCAGGAAGAGGCAAGCCTTATATACCCTCCACCCCACCCTGGGGGAAGGTCTGATGAATATGCATCTGCTGGTGTGACATGGCTGCCTCTCATTGGTCCAGGTCATCTCCAGATCGTGTTTCAGCTGCTGTTGCTAAGGCCCTTAGGTAGACCCAGGTTGGCTCTCAGAATGTGTCTTTTCACTGGTTTGGGCCAGCTGGCCCTCAAGCCTGTTAGGGATGAGTCATCACACAATGTATGATGGATATCTCATAAGTAGAGATATATTCAAAGAGATTGTGAAAATAGCAGGTCCTATGTAAACCAATGAGACAAAATAAAAGACCCAAACATGAGTACGCATAACTACAGCTATCTGATATTTGACAAAGATGCCAAAAACATGCAATAGAGAAAAGACAGCATCCTCAAAAAAGGGTGATTGGTAAACTGGATATCCAGTTTATGTAGAAAGATGAAATTAGACCTGTATACATCACTTTGCAAAAAACTAACTCCAAATTGGTCAAAGACCTAAATATGAAAAGTGAAACTGTCAGAAGAAAACATACACAGTATCATACAGGCTATAGCTGTAGAAAAGGACTTTCTGAATATGATTCCATTTGCCCAGAAATTAAGACCAACAATTGACAAATGGGAATTCATAAAACTAAAAAGCTTCTGTACAGCTAAGCAAATAATCAATCAAATGAAGTGGAAGTCCCAGAATGGATACTTAATAACCAGAATATAAAAAATTCAGGGGGACAAAATCCAGCCCATTCAAAAGATGGGTTACAGATCTCAACAGAAAATTATCAAAAGAAAAAATTAAAATGGCTAAGAAATGTCTCAAAAAAATGTTCATCATCCTTAGTAGTTAGGAAAAAACAAATCAAAACAACTTTGAGATATCATCTTACAACTAATAATAAATGTTGGAGGGGATGTGGGGGTAAAGGAACCCTCAATCCCTGTTGATGGGATTCCAAACCAATGCTACCATGCTGGAAATCAATGTGAATAATTCTCAAAAAGCTAGAAATAAATAAACTACATGATCTAGCTATACCACTCCTTGGCATATGCCAAAGGACTTGATATTGTACTTCACAGATACTTGTTAGCCGTGTTCATTGCTGCTCTATTCACAGTAGCTAGGAAATAGAAACAACCTAAATATCCTTCAACTGACTGGTAAATGGACCCTGAAACTGTGATGTATACACACTATGGAATACTATTTAAATGTAAAAAAAATGAAATCATGAAATTTGCAGGTAAGTAGATGGAACTAGAAAGGATTATATTGAGCGAAGTAACCCAAACCCAGAAAGACAAATGCCATGTGTTCTCTTTCATCTGTGGTCTCTAGCTACATATCTTCACATGAAAATATATAACCTAAAGTAGCCACAGAAAAACAAAGAAGAAAAACAAGACCATGAGAGGACAACCCTACAGAGTGGAATAGTAGAACATGGTGATATGAAGGGAGAAATATGAAGATGGAGAAGGGAGTCTTAAGTGGTAGGGGGAAGGTCGATACAAGAGAAAAGGGAGGGAGGAGGGATAAATAACACTAAAGATATTTGAAAAGTCTATAAGAAAACATATTAGTTTACATTTACCTAAAATTAAATATAATACATTAGACAGACAGACAGACAGACAGACAGACAGACAGACAGACAGACAGACAGATAGATAGATAGATAGATAGATAGATAGATAGATAGATAGATAGATAGATAGATAGATAGACAGATAAAATGAAGTTATGCCATTTGGGCTAACAATGCTCCCTGCAAGATACATAGACAATCTAACAAAAACCCCAGCACCAGGCATAAGAAATATCTCTTTAAATTGTTGATCAGAGATATCAAAGTGACTCTCAAAACAGTATAGACTATTGCTGTTGCTATTGGTTGCCTCCCAAAGGTTGAAGTCCCTATGCTGAAGATGCCATTTACTTCAGATACAGTACTCAGTGGAATCAAACTGTTGGACCTGAATATCTCCTTCCTGAGTACTAACTTTCATAGTACTAGAATGTGGTGTCAGAAGTCACCAAAGGGAGGAAAGTAATCAATAGTCCTACCCATCTGTGATGCCTATGAACCACAACAATAATCAGCATGGCAAGATAGTCCTAAAGGTACAATAGTGGTACTCATAGCTTGGCAGTAACCAACAATTCTCTAATTAGATTTAAGGCCTGCTCAAAAGGAAAAGTATGCCTAGTAATGGAAGCCTATACAACTACCCAAACCTAGTCAGGTCATAGATATTAGAGAAGAACCTTGTCACCTTTCTAGACCAACATAATTCCTAATTGTATTCTAAATGCTTATGGTTACACCCACACTAAGCATAGCTCGCACCCTTCATCGAAGCTTTTTGACAGTGATGGGAGACCATCACAGACAATCAACACTAGTTGCAATGTAGAGAGCAACTGATCATGGGCTACCCTGCCCCAACAGATATATCTACAACACAGCTTTCACACCTAAGGCTCAGGGAACATTTGTAAAGAAATGTGGAAAGATTGTAAAGCCAGAGGCTCAGAAAGCCTGCTTCAAGTTTGCATCTACTAAAAATTACAGGAAAGCTACACCCATGACACTGCAACAATGTGGATGCCTAAATAAAATCCAGATGACAATGGACACACTAACATGAGGGGAGGAAATCTCAAAGGGACCAATCGTTAGAAAAAGAACTATAGGCAATTAAGGACTGCTGAGAGAGCATTCATTTTCCCGGGTATGAACCTCTAATTGGTTATACAATATCAAGTTTTCAGCCTTGAAATAATGTACATACAAGCAACCTACTAAATGGAGTCAATAGGTTGTAACTATACATGTATTCATACAAATATATAACAATAATAACTAAAGAGAAAGAGGCCATCAGTTTGAAGGGGAGGGAAAGGGGCTTGGGAGAAGCTGAAGGTACAAGGCACCAGAGGGGTTGAAGAGAGGAAAGGGAGGGAGGAAAAGATGTAATTATATTTTGATTAAAATTTTAAAATAGAAAAAAAGTAACAGGCCTTGAGGCTGCCATGCTGAGTTCAAGTTCACAACATGTGAGACCATGGGCTAATAACACATCTTGTGTTATTATATAATCCCATTCTCTGTAAAAATGTGAAAGTACTTTTACATCATAAGCTCATAATGAGACTGAAAGGGAAAATACCTGCTAAACCTGATCAACTTCTGGTTTTGACATAAATATAAGCTGGTCATGTTTTCTGAGTAGAAATCTTAATAAGCATTTCTCTACATTCCAAACCCTGCACTTTATCTATGCTTTCCTTACGCTGCTCTCTCTCTCACACACACACAAAATTCTTCTGAAGACTAATTCTCCTAAGGACATCCTGAGAGAAAGAGACAGAGAGAGATAGAGAGAGAGAGAGAGAGAGAGACAGAGAGACAGAGAGAGATAGAGAGACAGAGACAGAGAGAGAGAGAGAGGAGAGAAGAGAAGAGAGAGACAGAGATAGGGAGACAGACAGACAGAGAATGGATGTTTACATTGCACATCTCACTCAATAGTCTTCCATACATGTTTCTCATCTTCAAATGGCACCTTTCAGTGGCATCCAGACCTCTCCTCACTGACCCCTCCTTCCCGATATTTCTGGGTAAATCAGCTCAAGTACAAACCCAAACCCACACACAGTGGGCACTAAAATGTTTCTAAAATGCTCAGAAAAGCCTCACTGAGCATTTACTTTAAAAGCACATAATGGTCAAACTCAGTTATTTAGACTCATGTAAGTAATTNCTCCAAAGACAGAAGGAAATGATCACAAAAAGAAGTATATTGAATGCACTTTCCTTCATCTCATCCCAGCTATGCATTCCTGTGGCTTTAATTGTATTTTTCTTTTTATTTTTACAATTAATCCAAATATCCTATTACCATCAGGCTCTTTGTTCATGCATTCATTCCTTTACTGCATAGTGAGATCATAGTGTGCAGTACTTACAGCTCGACACCCTGGCTTCTGTCCTCAGTAGCTGACATGGTGAGCCATTTGTAGCCTATCAGGCTCAGCCATCCTCACATCTGTCATAATCCTCTCAAGCCCTTAGAGCTTGATCTTCCTTCTCCTCTTTATATGTGTACTCTTAGTCATCAAGGTACTGACATCATCTCTCATCTTTCTGAATTTCTGCAGTCTAGAGAAAATGTCTATCCCTGGGCAGAGCAATCCTTGGGTCTTTAGCACAAGCCTGTCTCACATCAGCAGTGGATCTATGTTGCAATAGCAAACACTATCTTATGGTCAACATGACCTTAATTTGAATCTCTGTCCATGAACTCTTTAGATCTTGATGAGTTATCTGTTCTCTGCATTCATCTGTTTCCCTCCCCTGTAACATAAGTTCAGTAATTTTGACATAGGAGGGTGGTCCTGAGAATGAGTAATCATACATAGCATGTTGAGTCTTACTAGTATTCCCAAGAGCATCTGTGGAGGGTTTCAATTATCTCAGCTCACAGGAAGAAACACATCAATGAGTGAAACTAAAACCAAGCTGCCACCAAGAAAAATATTACTTCTCATGTGTTCCTTATCCTGGGCCCTTTCCTTGCTGTTGAATATCCTAAAAAAGAGTTATGGTGGCATCTTATATGCCAGTTTAGAAATGGTTGGCTGGTGATAGGCACCTCATTGTTGTCAATACTGTATGGTTTGTGTGTGTGTGTGTGTGTGTATCTGTGTCTGTGTCTGTGTCTGTGTCTGTGTGTCTGTGTGTCTGTGTCTGTGTCTGTGTGTCTGTCTGTCTGTCTGTCTGTCTGTCTGTCTCTCTGTAGGTCTGTCTAGCGCTAGCTTGGCCCTGCTGGTCAGAATTCTGAAGATTCCACTGACAGGGCTTCTTGTGACCATCCTGCTTACAGTGTGCTGGTTTCCCTCCTCTCTGGATTGCCTTAAGCATCAACCTGTTCCTAGGAATCTGGATTTGGGACATTTTCCTGTCATTTTATCTGGTTACAATTGTCCTGTCTTCTGGGAAGAGATGNATCATTCCAGTAGTTGGCTTCTTTAGTCAGTACTAGAGCAGGGCCTCAAGCTGCTTCTCCAGGAGGTCTCAGTGGTCCTCCTAATGGGATGAACACAGAGGTAGCCTCACTAAGGAGACCCTGGAGGTGTCGGGAGGCAATATTGAGCACCTATGAAAAGCCTCATCCCTGGCTAGTCAGATGTGACTTTTAGAGTAATCACTGCCCTGCCACCATTGACAGTTATCTGATCTTGTCAACCTGTACCTCTGAAATAAATAAGAAATATCCCAATGTTTTCCAATGCATTTTGTAACTTTTTNCAGTGCTAGGGATCAAATATAGGAACNCACACATGNCANACAAGCATTATACCTANCATTGAACTATATCTACAGACAAAACCNTTTTANCCATTATTCTCCAGTGGCAGATATCAAAGACAGGATTTTGTGAATTTTTTTCAACCTGATTTTTCTAGGCTTCCTTAATGAAATTTCTATTCTAAAAATAAAATAAGAATTTCTGCACTTTTTGGTATTATCAATAAGTTTTATTTGATTTTTTCCCTTTGTCCAAACCTCTCTTGCTGAGTTACTTTCTTTTTGGAAATTTCATTTCAATAGAAAGTATCTCAATAGAAGTGTCTAGCTAGACTAAGGACAATNAAATGTTAGAATTTGAGACTCCTATCATGCAAAGATATTTCTATTTTATCCATTTTTGTATAGGTGCTGACATTTATTTTATCATGTATAGATTTATATGACCACGACTACATTCAAGATTCAGAAATGTCCCTTCACTAAAAAACTCTCTTGGCCACTCTGACTGCCACTTACCCCTTACACATATCATTAATTTATAAAAAATATTAAATAGAGTTATATAGGGTCTTGCTGTTTGTTTTGCTTTGTTTTGTTTTGGTTTGGTTTGGTTTGGTTTTTTGTCTGCTTGACACAAACCTAGACATATTGGGAAAGAGGGACTCTTAATTGAGAAAAGGCTCTATAAGATTGGCCTCTAGGCAAGTCTGTAGGACAGTTTCTTGATCAATGATTGATACAGGGGAGCCAGATCACTAGAAGTGTCACTCATGGGCAGGAGTTCCTAGATGGTATAAGCAAGCAAGCTGAGCAAGCCCTGAGGAGAAAGACAGTAAACCGCATTCCTCCATGGCCTCTGCTTCAGTTCCTGCCTCCAGGTTCTTGCTTTGAGTTTCTACCAACTCCCTTCATGATTTCATGATGGGCTACAACTGTAATTTTAAATAAACCCTTTCCTCCCCAAGTTGATTTTGGTCTGTGAATTAGCATAACAATAGAAACCTAAGACAGAAATTCATGCCAGTTTCGTGGGATATTGCTATGAAAGATGTGACCGTGTTGTTTTAGGGAGGACTGTGGAAAGAGTTTGGAACTTCAAACTGGAAAAATGGCTTAGTGCTTAGAGATTAATGAACTATTGTGGGAACTTGGAAGATAATGCTGGGAACAGTAAAGATGATGACAGCCTGGTCTGTGACATTCAGTGGGAAGTGAAGACTATAAGGGCTATTTGGGTGGGGTCTTGTATTAAGAACCTGGGCTCCAGGCAGCTGGGCATGAAGACTCTGTAGTGATTAACAAGAGACAGCACCACTGNAGCAAAGCCATTGCTTTGGTGATACTGTAGCTGAGAAATTTGTAGTAGAATATTTTAAGGTGTGTTACTTTTTTTTCATTTTCTTTACTTTTATTGAAAATAGATTCATTTCTCATACATATATCTTGATTATAGTTTCCCCTCAACTCTACTCATAGTTCTTTCTCACTTCCCTTCCCCTCTGGATCCACTGCCCATCTGTCTCTCATTAAAAAATAACAGGCTTCTAAGAGACAACAAACAAACATGACAAAATAAAACATAGTAACATAAAGTCCAACTAACGTATCAAATTTGGACAAGGCAATACAGCAGAAGGAAAAAGTTCAAAGAGTAGACAACAGAGTCAGGGACCCCCTTGTTCTTACAGTTAGGGGTCACATAAAAATACTAAGCTAACTATAATATATATGTAGAGAACCTGTAGAAGTTCATCTGTAGGCCCTGTACTTCCTTCTTCATTCTCTGTGACTTCATATGCACTGTGCTTAATTGATTCAGATGGCCTTATTTTTCTGGTGCCCTCCATTTCCTCTAAAGAGTAGAATATCTTGGAATTATTGGTATTTATATATATATAATATATAATTAAAGTTGTGCATTAATATGTATATTAGCATCTATATGCATATGTATACATACACACATATGTGTATGACCAGTAATGTTTGGTTTAATCTAATCCCTGGGCTATCAGGTCTCTGGTTCTTGTTTACCAAAGCCGTTTCAGACATAGGTTCTTCCTCCTGGAGTTGGCCTTGGGTCAAGCCAGACATTTGTTGGCTACTCCCACAAGTTCTGTGTAACCAATTGCCCTGGCACAAGGTGTAAGCAAGACATATTGTAGGTCAAAGTTTTGTGGCTGGATTGGTAGTTTCTTTTTTCTTTTAGTAGCCTGCAGAGTACTTTCCCACACCATAAAACTAGACTGTATAGGTGAAGGCTCCATGTAGGCACCAATTGGACTTCTCCAGGTCCAATGAGTTCTGTGTGTGTTGTCCTCGACAATGGGGCCCTGCTGTCAGTTTGAAGAGAGCAGCACATTGTCTTAGCAGCACCTTGGGTTGTTTGGAGATTTTCATGTGACCACCTTGGCTAATTACTCAATTGAATGCAAACCAGTCTCACTACTGTAAGCCTCATGTGGTAACAAGAGATGACCAGTTGAGACTCTGTATTTCCCATTATTAGGGAACCACATTAGGATCACATTCATATATTCAGGAAGTTTACACTGCACTATGCTACCATATCATCCTCCATCGATTCCAGCTATATCTCTTCAAGATGTGTTACTTTTGTTTATGTTGCATTTGTTTATCTCCGTGAAGCTGTGTTACTGTGCCTGTGTAACACACCTGTCGGTCTAATAAAGAACTGGCCACTAGCAAGGCAGGAGAAAGGATAGGAAGAGCTAGCAGCCAGAGAAGGAGGACTCCAGGGGTCAGCCACCCAGCTACACAGCAAGCCACGGAGTAAGAGTAAAATTTATAGAAATAAGAGAATCGGGAAAAGCCCAGAGGGAAAAGATAGATGGGTTAAGTTAAGGAAAGCTGGCTAGAAACTAAGCTAAGGTAAGGCCAGGCATTCAGTCTCTTGTGTGATTTATTTGGGAGCTGGGTGGTGCCGCCCGCCAAAAAAGAGAAAAACACCCAAAAACAGAAATTAGTGATTAAGAAGTGTCCAGCTTTATTGAGGTGAAATCCTTTGGAAGTATTTCCTCAGGGTTGGCACACAGGAGCTGTAGTCCAGAGGGTCCCAAGGTGTCATCTCACACAGCAGCCAAACTTTTTTAGCTACTGAGGGTACTGATTTTGAAAGCATGAATGTGTCTTGTACAGCAGCTGAGGCTTGGCACTGTGTGGTAGATCTGGAGTACCTGAAGAGAGGCTATTGACGAGGATGCAGCTTCAGGTGCAGTGGAGATACCAGGACCATGGCATGACTGACAAGGACAGCAGCAGCTGTGGAGTGAGCCAGCATGAGCCTATGAGACATGCTATGTGTGCTGTGCATTGCACAGCCAGAGACGTGGAGCTGCTCAAGCCCTTTGGAGCCCAAAAGATTGAGGCCCAGATGTCTGACACTGAGCTTTATGAAACTTTAGTTTTGCTTTGATTTTATTGTGATTGTGCCCTGGTTCTTCCCTCATGGATTAAGAAAGCATTTAACTTATTTTTTATTTTACAGAAATCTACAGTTAAAAGACTTTAGACTTAAAGAGATATTGTATTTTTAAAGAGAACTTTGACTTTTAACGTATTGAAAAATGTAAAGACTATGGGACTTTTAAAGTTATATTATGCTTACTTATATTTTGATATTAATATGAAATCTTGGAAATGAACAAGAAAAGAAAGGTTATGATTTAATCAGTGGTGTGTTTGTGTGTCAGGCTGACAAGGAGTCAATTCTACTGGTTGTTTTTTTGTCAACTTAAAACAAACCTAGACATATCTGGGAAGAGGAAAACTTAATTGAGAAAATGCCTCCACGAGATTACCTGTAGGCAAGCCCATAGGGCACTTTCTTGATTACCAACTAATGTAGGAGAATCTAGCTTACTGGGGACGGTGTCACCTGTGGCCAGGTGTATTACAAAGCAGGCTGAGCTAGCCATGATGATCAAGTTAGTAAATAGTGTTCCTCCAAAGTGTTTGCTTCATTTTGGCCCCCAGGTTCCTGCCTTGAGTTCTTGCCTCAACTTCTCTTCATTTTCTTTACCAAGTTATTTTTAGTCAACGTTTTATCACAGCAAAAGAAAACTAACAAAGACAATGTCTAACCTTTTGAACTTGGCTTTTTTCAATCAGTATACTGGTCTCAAGATCCTCCCAAATATTGATAGTTTGTTGTTGAGTATTTTCAATACTGTATGGTTGAACTTTTTATTTGGCTATTCANAAGTAGAATGACATTTGCCTCATTTCCAAAGTACATTTCCAAAGCTACTATAATCTTTTGTGTATATNTTTTCAATTTTTATTANTAGTTTGATTTATAACTCATATACATTTGTATGNTTTGATGTGAATTTGTGAGNTGTATGTNGANAATAGAGAATGATTCAATCAAGCCAATTACCATAACTACCACTCAATCATCTTTATGATTAGATGCAAAACANATTACATATTATTGTTGACTTCACTATACTTAATATGCAATGGAACAAATGCACTCTTCCTTTCTCACTGAAGCTTTGTGCCCTTTGATCAGAAACTTCCTATTTTTTTCTCTCTCCACTTCCCACTCTATTCTCTACTTCTGT